>CM076584.1:1319836534-1320107332 GCA_034641835.2 Pinus albicaulis | reverse complement strand
CAAGATTCATGTGTCAAACTACGAATCAATAAGTCATTTCTATCCTGTGTTTTTAAGTTTTTATATCTGTTTATTATATCACTGTGTTTCATTTCTGAATAATTAATGAAAAGGAGTAAATCAGAAGGTACTTAAGTGTAATCTGGTTTTAATCATTATTATTCTAAATATTTTCTTCTAAACTAGTTATAAAAAGTGAAATCTTAATTGCTCCTGTTTTACTAGTTTAAGAATTTTGATTATTTAGTAATAAATACTTAAATGCTCTTTATTGATAATCACTCATTTTTCTCTCTTTGAATGTGTTGAAAGATTCTTAATTGCATTTCATCCATTTTAAATCCATTTCATTCTTTTAAGATTTATAATTGTTTCCATGTTTGACTAT
The DNA here is from genome assembly GCA_034641835.2 of Pinus albicaulis. Classification (NCBI taxonomy): domain Eukaryota; kingdom Viridiplantae; phylum Streptophyta; class Pinopsida; order Pinales; family Pinaceae; genus Pinus; species Pinus albicaulis. The sequence continues at coordinate 1,320,106,944 of CM076584.1, read as the reverse complement.
CTTGCCCTGTAAAACCATCTTTCATTGATAAACTTAATCCAGTGAAGCCATTTTTTTTGACTCCATTGCCCAATGGCCTGAATTACTCAATCTTGCCCTTAGATATCAAATTCCACCACCCAAATTCAAATAAAACCCCTGGACTTTATAACTAGCCTAAATTTTCTAAAACAAAGCTAAATTTTATAGAGAGAGCCCTCTCTGGGTACAGATTGGCTAGATTATGTACCTAAAATATTGGTTTGTGGTTACCTCGGACCCCTTTCCTCTTTCAACAACTTCAAGGAAAATCTGAGTGATAACATAGTGGCGACTCCGCTGGGGACCTGAATAATTTCATTGTTACTATTGTTTATTTTATAAACTACAGATGGAGCCTGAAGATTAGCCAGGTAGCCTTTGAAACTGCTTTTTCTTTGCAATTGCAGAAGTAAATAAATGCTGACGTCCAAAACGTCGGACCACATTGCGTTGGAATTGCGTCGGAATTGGAAAAATGGACGTCGGTACTCTATCTATTGCTTTACTATTCTACATACTGCTATTTCACTTTCTTATAGATGCCTCGGGCATATTTGGATGCTTTCTCAGATTTGTCGATAATCTCCATGTGGACCGTTACTGGGTTTTATATCATGTCCCTGTATGTGACATGGGGTGTTTTTCTATCATTGTCTGGGGTGGGACTTCCAATTTTCTGGATGGATATTTGGGTTCCAATCTTCAGATGTGAAAATGTAATGACTTCATGGACTGTTTTACTTCATATAATATATTCAAAACAACGTTTTTTTCTCTTGTGAAAAAAAAATGATTAATGTTTATCACTCTGCCTTCAAAACTAGCGATGCTGGTCTATGTTGCTGGTTTATTGATATGGTCTGATGGTCTTTTTGTATTTTGGACATATCACACTCCTCACATGATTAGCGTTTTTCTCTGTTCAAGGATTTTGGGTACTTTAATTTGTATTTGGAACAATGGGCGTCGGTACTCTATCTGTTGCTTTACTATTCTACATACTGCTATTTCACTTTCTTATAGATGCCTCGGGCATATTTGGATGCTTTCTCGGATTGTCGATAATCTCCATGTGGACCGTTACTGGGTTTTATATCAAGTCCCTGTATGTGACATAGGGTATTTTTCTATCACTGTCTGGGGTGGGACTTCCACATTTCTGGATGGATATTTGGGTTCCAATCTTCAGATGTGAAAATGTAATGACTTCATGGACTGTTTTACTTCATATAATATATTCAAAACAACGTTTTTTCTCTTGTGAAAAAAAAAATGATTAATGTTTATCACCTGTCTTCAAAACTAGCGATGCTGGTCTATGTTGCTGGTTTATTGATATGGTCTTATGGTCTTTTTATATTTTGGACATATCACACTCCTCACATGATTAGCGTTTTTCTCTGTTCAAGGATTTTGGGTACTTTAATTTGTATTTGGAACAATGGACGTCGGTACTCTATCTGTTGCTTTACTATTCTACATACTGCTATTTCACTTTCTTATAGATGCCTCGGGCATATTTGGATGCTTTCTTAGATTTTCGATAATCTCCATGTGGACCGTTACTGGGTTTTATATCAAGTCCCTGTATGTGACATGGGGTATTTTTCTATCACTGTCTGGGGTGGGACTTCCACTTTTCTGGATGGATATTTGGGTTCCAATCTTGAGATGTGAAAATGTAATGACTTCATGGACTGTTTTACTTCATATAATATATTCAAAACAACGTTTTTTCTCTTGTGAAAAAAAAATTATTAATGTTTATCACTCTGCCTTCAAAACTAGCGATGCTGGTCTATGTTGCTGGTTTATTGATATGGTCTGATGGTCTTTTTATATTTTGGACATATCACACTCCTCACATGATTAGCGTTTTTCTTTGTTCGAGGATTTTGGGTACTTTAATTTGTATTTGGAACAATGGACGTCGGTACTCTATCTGTTGCTTTACTATTCTACATATTGCTATTTCACTTTCTTATAGATGCCTCGGGCATATTTGGATGCTTTCTCAGATTGTTGATAATCTCCATGTGGACCGTTACTGGGTTTTATATCATGTCCCTGTGTGTGACATGGGGTATTTTTCTATCATTGTCTGGGGTGGGACTTCCACTTTTCTGGATGGATATTTGGGTTCCAATCTTCAGATGTGAAAATGTAATGACTTCATGGACTGTTTTACTTCATATAATGTATTCAAAACAACATGTTTTCTCTTTTAAAGTTTCATTTTTTTTTTAAAATTGAACCTGCCGTCGCTATACCGACGCCTTGTAAGCATCGGAATTGTGACAGATTAGAAACGTCGGAAGAGCGACAGTATAAAAATGTCGGAAAAGCGACGTTCAAAACGTAGGACCACATTTTGTCGGAATTATGACAGTTTGCAAACGTCAGAAGAGCGACGTCCAAAACGTCAGACCACATTTCGTCGGAATTGTGACAGTTTACAACCGTCGGAAGAGCGACGTCCAAAACGTCGGACCACATTGTGTCGGAATTGCGACAATTTACAAACGTCGGAAGAGTGACATTCAAAACGTTGGACCACATTTCGCCATAATTGTGACAGTTTACAGACGTCGAAAGAGCGACGTTCAAAACGTCGGACCACATTTCGTCGAAAGTGCGACAATTTACAAAGGTCGGAAGTGCGACGGATTGGGAAACGTCGGAAGAGTGACGCTTGTTTGGAAGCGACGGAAAAAGTGTCGATAGTGCGACACTTTTTAATTGCGTCGGAACTGCGACGGTATGGTAAACCACGTTTTGCCCGCCCTCGAACTGTCGCTCTTACGATGACTATGTGTCGGAATAGCGACGAATTGGCTGTCGGAATTTCCGCCAAATTTTCTAGTGATAATTATTGATGTTTCTTTGTGTTCAGTTGATCTAGTCCCTGATGTTTGTCCTTTCTCATATTTATGTTTTTCTAACTAGCTTGGTGTGTACTTAGGGGGTTTCCCCTGCATTCTACGTGATTGTCTAGGTAATTCAGCCACAATTAAAAATTTTAACATAAGAAATCAAAGAAAATTTCAACAAAATGTCCTAAAGTCTCTAAGGAATCAATCAAATTGATCACACACCTACAAAATCTAAGAGAGAAATCCACACACAAACAATAGATTCCCACACTAAAAACACTAATTGGTGATGAAATCCAACATCGTAGAATTTTAATGCAGAAATGGTGGTTGGAACAGTTACCCCGAAAACCTGCTTAATGAAACAGTCTGGTGTAAGTTTCTCCACTTAAACCATCTCGAAGAGAAGAGAACCCTCTGGAAAGTCCAAGTAAGTCTAGTTGACATCTGCTCCAAGTACAGTGGGACCTTCCCTCCACCATCACCTTGGGAAAGAATCCTAAAGTTTATAGCCACTAAGGTCACCAACGGGAACAAATGTACCTGTGGGAACAATCTATGATCCGATATACACGCAAGGGCAGAGTAACTAGCTCAATCCCCTTGAAGGCTCCTTGATATAATCCAAGGTTTACCAACAAGTGACCCTAGGCTCCTCGACAATGGTCTATCCAAGGTTTACTATTTTTAATATGTGCACATATGCTATCTTTTCCAATGAGATAGGTACGATTACCTCACTAGTTTGGACATGATCTTGTGCTCGACTCTTTTAAGAAGAGCTTCCCAGAGCACAAATGCTACAATTTGATTTTTCCTACCACAAGATTTCTATTTGTTTGTTTGAACTGTCATAGAATGTTAATTACAACCTGTTACAAGACACTAGCCTAAGCTATGTTGGTGGAAAAGAGCCCTAGAAAATGTAAAAATATCTAGATTAATTCTATTAAAGCGTTGTTTTTAATTTGGCCATTTCTTAAGACAGAAGGTATGGAAGTAAAACTTCAATGATGTTTTATGACCCGAATCAAATACAATAAATGCATCTATATGAAAGTGAAACTATTTTCTTTCCAACGAAACTTATTTAAGAGAAATATTTAAGATATTTAACAATATTTTAAAGTGCCAATTCTTTCTTTCATAAACAAAATATTTGAAAAGAAGACGATTTCTTTGAGAACTCGATTTCATAAAATGATCAATTACTCGTTCGAAATGAAATCCTTAATCAATCAGATCAGAAACTACAATTCATTAATCAAACCATTTCCAAAAAGAAAACCATATCTAATATTCCTAAAAACATAAAATTCAAAACCAAAAGAAAAGACTCTATGTTTGAACTCAATCTATAAATTTTGAGGACGTTTTCTCTTAGTTTGTGATCGAAGAAAGAAGAATTTCTACCAAGCAGAAATGAAAACATCCAAAAAATGGTTTAATGTGAAATTCAGGCCTTAGTAAGCTTAAGACTCTTCTAAATTTGCAAATGAAAATGAAACTCAATTTTCATAAAAGCAAAGTTTGCAACAAGTTCAATGGCTTAGAAAGAAAACTACAACATACCAGTAAGCTAAGGTATATGAAGGTTTTTGATATAGAGTAGCAAGAAAGTAGGGAAAACACTTACTCGTAAGAAAATCAGATGAAAAATCACATAAACTCAAAAATTGTTGAAAGAAACTCACACATAAGACTTTGACAGTCAAGACAAATTGGGGCAAACACAGAGAATCTGGTAATTTGGCTCCTAAAAAGAGAATTCTTAATTTTTCAAAAAATTTCCATAATTTTGCAGGTTTCAATGGAGAACAGTGCAGTACCGCACCGTTCGGAACTAAAAACTGCGGAGGCTACCACACTGTCTTTAAACAAAAACTGTGGAGGCCAGGAAAAATACAGAAAAAATAAAAATTCAGATTTTCTTTTTAGGGATTTTGATAAGTTATCTACCCAACCCAGTTTTAAGACTAATCAAAATCATAAGACTCTTAAAGTTCAAAATGAAAAATAAAAAGGAAAACTAAGTTCTATTTCCCCAGTGGAGTCGCCACATCCCTCTTGCGGACAACTACGATCTCCCTAGTATCCTATGGATAACTAGAAACAAACATCCATTTGTAAATTGTTTTCTCTAGATCGTTTGCAATTCAAAATTATTATTAACTAAGAAAGAGGACATGCCCCTACCTTGAAACTTGACGTTCGGTGCAACCTTGATCTAGTCACTCCAAAGAGGCTTCTTCAGTAATGAGAACCTGCAATCAAAGACAGATAAATGAATTAAAAGCACTTGCAACATATAATAATTGAGAACAAATAATCTAACTCAGTGATCAAGGAATCAAAGTATTGAATTATTCAAATAGACACAAGAATGACTCAATGAGAAAAGGAGATATATATGTATTATCTTGTATGAAAAGAGTAACTTTACAACCTGTCGCCTTGATCTTGCACAAGTTCCTCCCGGGGTCCTAAACAATCATTCCTCCTTCAAATTGACAAGCCTTCTTCTCTCTTGAACTAGCATGAAGTTATGGACATCAGTGTGTGATCATTCTCATACCAAAAATGAATAGTATAGAGAGTATGCTCTCTTGAGAATTTCTTTAGCAATTACCATATACAAGGTACAATCTACCCTTGAGACTGAAACATGACCTCAATTTATAGGGAAATGGAGGTAGTTTCAGTTCCATGAAGAGGGGGATGGATTCCTCTCATGAAGGGATTTGAGATCCATATACAAAGGGATAAACTCCATGAGTGAAGGGATAGAGACCCATGAGTGGAGGGATAAAGCTCGAACTGATCGCGCGTCTAGAAGCTTCCAGTTAGGAGAATATTCATCCAGCTAGGCTTCTAGAACTTAATTTTTCCTTAATTTGACTATTTATGGGGGTCTGCGAGTTTTATAAGCAAAACGTGCAGGATGTGCCACAGGCTATAGAACAAATATCTACAAATCCGCAGGAAAGAGCTAGGAAAAGTGTGGAGTTATACTTTTAAGGGTTTTAATGAGCTTTTCTCCAGTTCCAAGACTTGATTTAGGAACATTAGGGTTTTTGACTTCTAAGGGAGCACAATATAGTAGTGATGAACCTATATAGGCAGTTAAATTTCATGGTGACAAAATAACGTGTAACACCTCCAGACCCCCAAACCGGATTTTATTAAACCTTAAATCAAACGCGTTGCCATATAATGTTAAGAACTATGGTATAACCCGATGGTAAGACATGGGAATGTGCACATGGAGTTCACGCATTTGACTCCAGCGGATTCCAAAAAACATTTTACCATTCCGTTCTTGGGCCACGTGGCGGCCTCCAGGCCTTCCACATGGCAGCTCCTAATTGGACGAATTAAAACACGTTCTATTTCTCAAAAAACCACAACGTCCACTTGGAAAAATTCAACTGGTCCAAATGGAATATTTTTGGGAATATTTTGAGGAATATTCCAAGAATATCCCCTAGAATATTCTATTTTTAATTTTCCCAAATCAAATTCAAACTTGGTCAAAGTCCAAAAATTGCAGTTTACTGGACTTTTCAAACTGCGATAACTTCTTCATACGGTGTCGGTTTTTCAAACTGTTCGCAGCACCGGAATCAAGAAGACGAGATCTATCATATCGCTTAGGTTCAACACACTTTTGAACACTTTTAATTTTGAGCTATAACTTAGGTCCTTGATCTGGTTTTGATCATCTGCGGTAAGGTAAGGTTTATGAAGTTTAATATTATATATGATATATCTATGTATTTCAAGCGGCTTAAAGTGGGGGGCAGAGCTACTATGGTGGGGCCAGCTGCATCGCAACTTAAACAAAAAAACCTTGCAGGCTTAAAAGGTAAGTTATAAACTGTGCGAAGTGCGAAAAGTTATAATCACTGATTTGCGAAGTTTATATTTTTATATGTGTGATGGATGGTGGGGGAAGGGTGACGTGTTAGGCAGAAATGGCCCCACTTTAATCGCAATCGGGGAATCAAGAAGGCAGAGGTAAGTGGAAATAATGATATAGCGGTATGAAAAATGGTAATGTAGAAATATAAAGTGGAAAGGCGAAGAAAGGTATGGTTTATTTGCATGCAGCAGGTGAATGGGTCCCACTTCATCGCATATCACCTTTCAGAAGGTTTGCAGGAGATGACAAACAAACTATTTTTGGGTTTGGCCGATGTGAAAATAAATTTGAATGTATGGTAATGAAAATAAAAAGGGAATTACTTAGGGAAAATAAAAAATGAAAAGGGATAAAAGGTATGGTTTAATGATTTAGGGGAAATGGAATAAAATGAAAGTATGTTGGGGATATATTGCTATGGTTTAAAACTTTAGGATATGAATTTATAATTAGGATTTAAACCATACAAATAACTTTTTCCATAGGCGCATTTAGACTAGCGGCCAATCAAATCTTTTAAAACAGAAGGAAGCTTTTTTTTTTCTTTCTTGCTTCCTTAACACTTTATTTTTCCTTCTTTATTAGAGCATATAACACCTAAGATTTTATTTCGCCTACTTTATTTAGAGCATCTAACACCTAACATTTTATTGACATGGATGCCTACAAAAATAATAATTTTCCTAAAAATTTTTAATTTTTCAGTCTTTTACATCCATATCCTACCTTATCATTTTGAAAATTATTTAACTACTTATGCTAACTTATCAAAAACAAATGATGTTACAATACCTCCCTTGGTTCAGATTAAACTATTGAACCAATTTTTATTTTCTACCTAATTAATTAATCTGTCAAGATTAAACAGTTTGAAAAATTAATTTTCACTACCTATTAACAAGCAATTTAAACCTAGTTCAATCATGCTTAAACTATATGGTTGAATTTTATTGAACTATTGTGGCATTTTAAACAAGTTGCACACAATTTATTTTCATAAATAAGCTAAACTAAGAGTAGTGGCATTTGGAGGTGCAACACTTTCAGAATTTATTGGTTTTCCTTTTTCTTGATGGGTTCACATCCTATATTTTTTTATTTATAACATATACCCTCTTTTGATTTTTTATGTTATTTCCTTTTTTATTTTGAAAATTATTTGCAGATTGGAAATCGTTTTACAAAATAAATTTGACAGATAGAATAAACTCAGTCACCTTGAGATCCTATGAAATATAGGACCCTAACAATGGCTCCAAATTTGGATGGCACTTCCCTGCATTGAAGTGTCAAGAACCTATGATTAGTAGCCTTATCCAACTGCACATCTGAGGAATATGTAATCTGATTCCTTTTCTGCTTCAAAAAACATTATGATGGTCTGTTGACCATGGCTTAGGGCCTTATTTGTGGGCTTCAACATTAATCAGCAAAATTTCCAATCCAATCTATGTTGACTATGATATTTACAATGATGTAAAATAATCTTTAGACTAGGAGAAATAATGCTTCAACATCCTGCCATTTATAGGACCACCAGGTAACTTTGTTCCATCTATATCTGTGAGAAAAAATGCATGGTGACCTCTAAAATCATTTATAATATATGGTCCCATCCATATATTATCAAGCTTTTTATGCTTCCCTTTGTCTTCTCTCCTTGAATCCCATTTTAAAACTTTATCACCAATAGAAAAATCAGCTGCTTTGTTTCTTTTGTCAAATATTTTCTTTATATTTTCATGGATGAGTTGTGTTCTATTATACACCTCTTCTCTTGTTTTCTACAACTTATTTGACATGAGATGTATATTTGTTGTTTGTGTTGTGATGATGTTATACAATGCTAATTATTTTTTGTTCATGGATCTTTCTGAGTGCATCATTTGGTTCCGCTTGTAACTCTCGCATTATATTCATCACTGGAAGGCTAGAGAATATGGAAAAACAACATCCGTCCCATAGACAAGTTGGTATGGTGACATGCCAATGGACTTCTTGGTAGTAAGGCTATTAGCCCAAAGTGCACTGACTAAATTTTTATGCCAAGACTTTTTATTCTCTTCTAATAACTTATTGATGATGTTTACCGGACTCTTATTGGATGATTCAGCCATTCCATTACCTTGTAAGTAATAGGCTGTTGAATGTCCTAAAGAAATATGATATCTATCATAGAATTCAATCATCTTTTTGGATTTAAAAGTTGCTGCATTGTTAGTGATGATTTTCCTTGGGCAGCCAAATCTGGACAAGATATTGGTCTCAAGGAACTTTGTAATAGCAACATCAGTGGAATTTCTTGAAGGGATGGCCTCTATCCACTTAGTGAAGTAATCTGTGGCTGTTAAAATCCACTTGTGTTGGGAAAAGGGAGGATGGATTTCACCTATGAAATCCAAACCCCATTTCTAGAAAGGGCTTTCAACAAAAATGGATTTTAATGGCAAGGGTGGAATTTTATTTTTACCTTCAAAAATTTGACACTTGTGGTAGGTTGTGATTTTCTTATGAACATCAGAAAAAAGGGTGGGCCAGTAAAAACCAGCCCTGAGAATTTTGTTAGCAATAGTCCTCCAATACAGGTGGCTACCACAGACTCCATGAAAATCATGCATAATCTTATCTGCATCATTGTTCACCAAACATTTGATTAATAGGCCACTAGAACCTTTCCAATAAAGAAAACTATCAAAGATGCAAAATTTTACTGCTTTTGATTTCAGAAATCTAGCTTTATTTTTTCTAAGACCAGGAGGAGAATTTAAATTGAACAATACATAAAGCAGGTTTGCATACCAGGGAGAATTTAAAAATTCTTCATTGATTTGTGGAGTCACCTGCTCCTCTTGATAATCCAAAGTTGCCACCAAGTTTATGTCCATAGCTTGAAAATTGGACTCAGCCATAAGTTGTGCAAGTCCTTGCCCTTTAATTAGTTTGGTAGGTTTTATTTCCAGATCATACTCTAAAATAACTACAATCCATTTTCCTCTTTTTCCATCTGGTCCATTCTGCATTAAAATATATTTTACTACAGAGTTGGGTACATAAGCAATTACATGTGAATGAAAATATAAACTCTAAATTCTTTAATTTATTTGACTCATGCAAAGGCCTATTTTTCCATGATGTTATACTTTAGAGAATAATCTCTTAAAGCTTTGCTAAAGAAGGCTATTGGCTACTCAAATCCTTCACTATTTTTCTGCAATAAAACAATTGCAACAATGTGCTCAGAAGAAAAATAAAAGATGATAAAATCTTTAGTAAAATCTGGAGTGATTAACACTGGTGCTTTAGGTAATGCTTGTTTTACCATGTCAAAAAATTGTTTAGCCTCTATGCTCCACTTGATTTTAGAATTTTCTTGAGCACATTGGTTATGTTTCTAAGAAGTTTAGAAAGTTTAGGAATAAATCTTCTCAGAAAATTTATTTTACCTATGAAGGATCGAAGTTCTTTAATGTTTCTTGGGGGAATGATATTTAGGATTGCTTCAATACTCTTAGGGTCAATTCTAAATCCATATTTTTATATGATATGTCTTAACAGTTTGCCTTCTTCCAGGCCAAATAGTGTTTTCTTAGAATTTAAAGATATGCCAAATATTCTGCATTTCTCAAAGACTCGTTTTAAATGTCTCAAGTGTTCTTCGTCAAATTTTGAATACACAGATATATCATCCAGATAAATTACAATAAAGAGAATAATCTCTTCTGAAAAAGAAATGTCCATTTCTCTTTGGAAGGTGGCCCTGACATTCATTAGTCCAAAAGGCAATTTCACATACATGAAAGTGCCCCATGGGGTAGTAAAAGTTGTTTTATCTTGATCTTCTGGATCAACCAAAACTTTGTTATAGCCAAAGAAACCATCTAGTATTGATATCCTACTTGATCCTATCCCCTTTTGTAAGATATGATCCATTTTGGGTAAGGGATAGTTATCTTTCAGAGAAACCTTATTCAGATTTCTGAAATCAATGCACAACCTGATTTCTCTAGTTTTATTTTTGGTTGGTACTATGTTTGACACCCATTTGGAATATCTGAGGGTAACAATTATTTTAGCATCATACATTCATTTAACTTCTTTCTCAGCTAAAGGTAAAAAAATTGGATTTATCCTCCGAAGTTTTTGTTTGAAAGGTTTATGTTCTTCTTTAATTTGAATTTTGTGTTGTATGATGCCGGAATCATAAAATTTGAGGTCCTCATAATTCCAAGAGAAAACATCATTGCATTCTTTGAATAGGGCTATATATCTCTGTTTGGTAAAAATAGGTAATGTTTTTGACAGTTTGATCATTTTTGGGTTTTGTTCAATGCCTATGTTACATTCCTCAACTTCTACTCCTATGGGCTCAATTTTAAGCTTCTTTACTAAATAATTGAAGTCAAAAGGGTCTTCTAATGGAGCTAATCCCCAGGGAAAAAAATTATCTTTTAGTTGAAGCATTTCAAAATCTTCTTTTTTCAGGATCTATTTCATGAATTTCTAATTTGGGCATACTTTCATCTAAATGATTATTGACATCTAATCTATCACACAGGTTTTCCAAAGGATTATATACAGATATTTTATTTTTTTCCTGATTTTCCAAATCTAACTGAGTTTCCTCAAACTCATATTTTGAAAGTAATACAATTTCAATCTGATTGTCATTTCCAAAAACATGCCAGTATCATATGTTATCTAGTATTGCAGGTCGATGTTTTATTTAAATTGTGTGTGGTTTGTTCGGGTGAGGTATTTTACAAGCTCTTGCAGAAACAAAAATACTATCATATATGACATTTTGAGTTCTTGGAATTACTGCTAGATCATATTCCACAAAAGTACCTAAGAAATGGTGCACTATATTTATGTAGGCTCTTAATCTAGGGTGTTTAGCAACATATTCTCCTTTTATTTGTTTGATGATTAATTATGAATCTCCTCACACATCAATTATTTTGGCACCTAATTTTTTAAGTGATTGTAGACCTAACATCAGAGCTTCATATTTTGCAATATTGTTGGTGCACAGAAAATTAATTTTAGAGGAATGCCCTTCACAATGATTATTAGATGGATTAAATAACAAGATTCTTGCTGCAGAGCCTTCTTTACTACAAGCTCCATCAAAGTTCATATTCCAGAAGAGTTCTGGAGGAGGATCTAATTGTTCGAGTTGAGTTGGCTTTTCAGGTGTATCAACGTTATTTCAAAATTGTGCTTCCATTTCAACATCATTGAATAATATGAATGAATCCAAATCAGTGTGAACAGAATATAGAGGGTAATTATGAGGTTTTTCTTGACTTCTTACCATATATTTCATGAGAGTTTACCTATACAACCTTCTCTATTGACCAAAGACTGGTAGTGTAGCATAGGTCATATCTAGTTGAAGGGTTCCTTGTAACTTTGCCCCCTAAGAACGTGATAAAATCATGCCATATTTAGGAGGAATGTATGCTACAACAATGTCCATAACTAGGCTTTTGGTTGGGATTTGAGAAAAAGTTACACACAGGTCCTTGATGAGACCTAAACACTTCACTTTACTTGAATCAAATGAGTATAGATCTTTGTAGAGCCTAGTGATGTCAAGACCTAACTTCTCCATTACAGCTTTGGGCATTAATTTGTGTGAAGCACCTGAATCCAGTATAGCATTATGTAGGATTTTATTATGTATGTTTAAGCTAACATAGAAAGGAGGGATTTCTCCTTCTTGTAACTTACCATCTACTTCTAGACCAAACAACAATTCAGGTTTATCATTGTTAAGGTTGAGAGTGTCAGTAATTTCTCCTATATTCAGTACTTCCAATACCTGAGTTCTATATGTTTTTTGTTCATTAACTCATTCAAAGGGATAGGAATTTTGACTTTGGCTAGTTCGTTTTCAAGATTAAATGATGATTGAATCTTCACAATATTGGGAATGTCAGGTACATCGACAATTTCTTTAGATTTAAGTAGGGTTTGTTGACTTGTGTTTGGAACATTAGTTTGAGTTGTTTTAGAAAAAAAATCAACTGTCTTTTTAGTAGAAACCTTTGAAGGTTTCTTTCTAGGAGTTTCACTAGATTTCTTAGAAGACTTTTCTACTGTTTTCTTAGGGTCTAAATCAGAGGTAATTTTGGCAGGTTAATCAGTGTTCTTCGTAGTAGTATTGTTATAATTTTTCTACTCCTAAGATTATATTTTTTTTGAACCTCCATAATAGCATTTTTAAATCCCTATTTCTATTCTTTGGATTCTTCTGACTCAAGCTCTGTTTGGGCTAATGAAAATAGTTGTTGGTCTTGTTCTGTAAGAAAAATAGTATCATTATTTTGTAAACCAAACAAATTTATTTTGTTGTCTTCTTCCTCTTGAGGGATCTCTTCATTTTAACCAACATAATTGTCCTGAAAATGGGGTCTAATTTTTTGGTCAGGTCCCCTTTGTTTAATCTGTGGTTGATTTCTCCTATTGTTTTGACTGCGATTTTGGGGAGGGTTTTAATTTTCCCTAGGGATGTTTCTATTAATCACCATTCATTCCATTTTCCTCACTAAATATTATATCTTGGAATCAGTGCTAGATTTTGATGCTTATTATTTTATGGAAACTCTCTTCTCAGCCCTAATTCTAGCTCTTTTGGCCAACAAATTGGCCTCTACACTGACTGATATGCTTTGCATTTCCTCTAAGGTGCTAAGATTACTCTCTCTTCACTGATAACCTATGTCTAGTTCAAGACCATATGGAAACTTAATCAGCACTAGTCTTTCAGGTGGTTTTATGCAAGAAGTAATAACATTATAAATAGAGTTGAATCTAGCACAATAATCCTGCACAATTTCTCCAGTTTCTATTTTGATAGAATTTGGAGGGGGTTATTTTTAATTTTCCATCTATCTAGAAACTGATGTTGTAGGACTGCTAGATAATTGATGGTAGCAGCTGGTAAAGCTCTAAACCATTTCCTAACTTAACCTCCAAGGGTTTGAACAAATAACCTTATCATAACACAACAATCTCATGGAGATCAAAGAAATAATTAATTTTGTATACATGCTGCTGAGCAGTAATGGGTTGGGTGTTATCGAATGGGGGTATTTTGGATTGATAATCTTGGGGCACGACCCCTATATTTTGAGGAAGAACCAAGGGATCATAATGTGTAGCCATAATTGGAGGTGGAGGGTTTAGAATAATAAGTGGTGGATTAATAGGTGGTGGAGGAGGTGGAAAAGGATGTGTTAGTCATCAGTAATTTTCACCATCCTTAGATGACTATATATTGGTTCTAGATTTATGAAAACAACATCCCTTGAATATTTTGATTTTCAAAAATCTCATTGCCTTCATTATCCTTATAGAAAAATTTTCACTACTCTATCAGTTTTCCATTTCATGGCCACTCTGTCACTCCTAAAAAACTCCTTATTGGCTTATATCTCTCATTTTCATCCTCCTTCCTTGCCTATGACCTCATTTCCCTATTTTCCCCTTATCACTGAATTCCACCTTCCCTCTAGGGTTCTCCTATAGCTAACTCATTCCCTTTTTCCTTAGGTTCCTCAAGCATTGATGGTATCAAAAATATCTCTGTAGGCTCTAGATAAATCAAGTATATTAGATTTTGGATCTTCAATGCAGCACTTTGGACCATATTCTGTTTTCCCTGAAGATCTCTAGGTCAAATTTTAGTCAAAATCAGGTCAAAGGACCCTCCCACTAGGTCATTAGGGTTTCACATGCTTTGAGGTCATCATTGGATGTTTCCGGCACTTCTTTTCCTTTGCTAGAATCTGGCTCAGATGTAATAGAATTTCAAGACATGGTTATTCAAGAAGGACCAAAAATATCCAATGAAGATTACCTTATCAGTCCAAAGTCTGCAAATGAGAAAAGTGGACAAAGTTTGGCACTTTTGCAGGAGTTTTGATGGTTGTGTCAGTAGAAGGTGCTGATAAGGTAGATTGTCTACTCCTAAATGTAAACAAATTATAGCCAAGGAAAGGGGAACACATTAGTCTTGTAGAGAACTAGGGTTTTGAACTTGATGATCTAGTTGAGTGCCAAAATAGTGACCCCTTGCAGAAAATGACATGGAGGAAGCACACAAGGCCAAGCATGAAGGAAGTCTATCAGAAAATATTGAAGAAATATGGAAAAAGGTGAGGTGAACTAGACAGAAATTAATGAAATTGAAAGGGCTATAGAGAACTTAGAAGACAACACTGATGATTGTTGTAAAAGCACTCCAGACACCTAATGTTTTGGGAAAGTGGCCAGAGAAGGTAAAGAGGTAATTTGAACTCCATGGTGGAGGAAAAAGAGGATTTTGAAGATCCTGCTATGTGGATTAACCCCAAAGGTGTCAAAATGAGCTTTATCATGCCTAAATGGCCAAAAGAATGGTCAAATTCATCACTTTAGAAAACCTGCATGCAAACAATGTAAAAGGGTTGGTGAGAAAATAAAAAGGGCTTTTGACATTAGAAATTGGGTTTTCATAATTAAATCAAATTTCTATCATCTATAAAAGCTCATTTCACATTTCAAATGAATCATTCTTCCTTGTCAAAAGACCAAGAGCACTCAAGGGAGAAAAATTTGTGAGTTTTCTAAGTGAATTCAGAAAAATTATTTTGGTGTTACACACTCAGACTGGTGTTGCACTCCTGAAGTTGGCACTGCGCGCTTGGATTTTCTCTTCCATTGATTTGCTAAAGGCAATGCATGCCTGGAAGGTGGCACTACGCGCTAGGGGAAGCACTTCGTTCTTTCCCAGAATAGACCCACTGCAGATTTGTTTGGCATTGCGCGCTTGGGATTGGCGCTACGCCCTCAGCCTTGGCGCTACGTGCTTGGATAGGAAGGGTTTCTAAGCCCTCAAACCACTCAAATCACTTCAAACTTCCTCCAAGTCTTTGCCAAAGTTCCTCCAAGAATATTGAAGGGTAATTACATGTCATCAACTCATCTTCAAGCTATTTTGGTGATTTCTTAAATGGATGGAATGAAACCCTAATAAAACCCTAAGTTTCAAGTTGGATATCACTGTTTAAACCTCATTTCATCTTCCTAGATAGAGTGTCAGTGATAGAAAGGGTAATTGCACAGCTGAAGGGTTTGTCATTGAGTTTTTTTACCTCTCACTAATTCTCATACACCCATACCCTCACTCACTCATTCCATTCACTTGCAAAGTTTCCCTTTCATCACCTTCCCTTCATCTCCTTCACATCAGTCCAAGGGTTTCTAAAAATAGAGTTTTCAACATGTAAGAGGGAGAGGACAGTGGCAATGGTGGTGAAGACCAAATGTCAAGGAGGCATGATCATAAGGGAGGCAAGATAAATAGATTTGAACCCCTCAGTTCAAGAGATCTCATGGCATCTCCCCTTACTATTTCTTGTTTCAAACATGTAGGTTGCTATGAATTTTTTGAAAAGGCGCAGTAAGTACAAAACCACCCTGAGCTAACTAGACTATTTATCATTAACTTGCATGACAAAAAAGTTAATCTTACAGGGGTCACCTTTTAATTGTCTATAGAGGTCATTGCCAATGCCACAGGTGTACCTAGTGTAGGGGAGAAATGGTTCAAGAAAGGTAACCAGATTGACATGAGCTACTTTGAGCCATACCTTAAGCCCAGGTATAAATACCACAACAAATCCATCTTTCCTTTCTCTCACCTACTAGATATATATGAGCCTATGATGAAGATTATCGTGAAGTATTTCACATGTGAGGGAAGATTCTCTCGCCTCTACTCATACCACTTTAGGCTTCTTATGCACTTTACTAGAGTGGGGGTGTTGCACATACCCTATTACCTTTACCGAAGCATTGATAAAATGGCATACATAGTGCAAAATATAAGCTACCCTCATCAGATGCAAAGCATTTTCCATCATTCTCTTATCAAGAGGGTAGTTATGCACCAACTCCAGCAAAAGGACATTCCATGGGATACCTTCATTTCTCATGAGGTTTTTACTGCTCCACAAGTCGATCATTAGCAAGATATAACTTCCTCATCCCATCCTCTAGAATCCATTCCTCCATCACTTCCTACTATTCACACATCTCCACTCACTCACTTTCCTTCACCCCATGATGATCCTCCATCACCACCTTCTCATATCCCTTCACCCGCATCTCATGACACAACATCAAACAAAGATGAGGACAATGAGACAAATGACACTGATATGGTTGACATAGAGCCTTTTCCTTTGACCTATCAAAGAGGTCATAGGCAGGTTTTTTCTCCACAAATTGTGGAAGGGACCCTTCCTTCATCATCAACAAAAAAGCTTGACAAAGGTAAGGAAAAGGTCATTGTTGAAGAGGAGGAAGACAAGCATGAAACTGAGTAAGAGTTTCAGCTAATTCACCTTGACAGTGAGAATGAGGATGAGGAGAGGATCACAAACATGCTGCTCAAAAGCAAGGATGCCTAGATTAGGGAGCTACAAGCTAATCTTGGTAGGACCAAAAATGTGATTAACTTCCTTGAGGTAGAAAACCAACAGTTAGAGACAAATAAAACCATCAGTGAGGTTAGAGCTATCAGAGCTCGAAAAGAGGCTGGAAAGGACAAGGCTAAGCTAGATGAGACCTTGGGAACTCTTGATGACATTGAGGATGAGGAAGAACATCTTCCTAGGAAGAGGCCAAGGACAATTGGATTGAAGAAAGCCTTAGCCTAGGAAAGAGAGAAAGAGACAACATTGGCACAGCAACTCACTCCAAGTGAGTTGCTTGCCATGGAAATCAACTATGACATATAATCTTGGCTAGAAAGAGCCAATATACACCTAAAGGATCAGCTTTAGAAGGCAAAAATAAACATTAACCTTCAGAAGAAGATGCCAAGGCATTATGCCTTAAGAAACAAGATTGCAAGGGCCAAGCTCAAAAGATCCCTTGAAAATATTCAAGCACTAAATGAGAAAAAGGAGAAGGAAAAGCTAAAAATCCTTGTTGATGTATCCCTCCAAGCCTCCCAAACATTATCAGCAAATAAAAATCCAAATTTTGGCATTGGTGCACATTTTGAAATTTTGACTGTTTGACTTGGAGAAAAAAGGGCCAAATGCATAGCACCACTGGCGTTGCACTCTATTTTGGGGCACTTAATTGAGAAAAGGTTTAAATTTTCATTTTTCTCATGCCTATCACATCATCCACATAAAATTTCAACTCATTTGGAGCAGAATTGGTCCCTCAAAAGGGCCAAAAACCACCTAAAAAACACCTTTATGCCCTCTTTTCAACACTAGCACTGTGCCCTTATTAGTATTGTGCGAATGGATTTTTGAGTAGGTAAATGGAATCCATTCTGAAAACTAAAGGAATATTTGGAAACTAGACAAGACGGGCTTTCCAATGAGGTATCATGGAGGTCATTTGGACACCGGGAAGGCCTCCAAAACTCAGCTGCAAAAAGGGAATTTTTTCCAGTTTTGGAACTACACCCTCAGCCAGTGGCGTTGCGCCCTTGCTAGAATGCCAACAAAAGACACAAGAAGTTACTAAAAAAAGTTATTTTCAAGGCTTTAAGGGAAAATATCTCTAAAATTAGCTGAGGAATTATGTTAGAATTTATTCTTATCTTAAATGAGGCTTAGATATTTTTTCCTTCGGCCTTGCATGGTCAGCAAGGTCAAAATGCCTTAAATGTGTAATTAATTACTTCTAAAACCCCAGCTAGGGTTTACTTCACCATTTTTGTAGTTAAATACTGCATGTAAGCTTCATTGTGATTGTTGGTTGATTGTGGAGTTGAATATTACATGAGCTTTGAGTTGTGAAGAAATTGGTCTTGGAGTGTTGTGATTGCTTTGGATTGAGCATCAATGGAGCAAGCATATTCATGGGATTCATGAACCTGGTTAATGGTGATTTTGTTCTAATTTAGAATTTTTTTCGGTCATTTTTCATATTGTTTCATCCTTTCTCTGATAGAAGAACATAAATTTTAGAGTAGGATATGCTATCTTAGCACCCTATTTCTGTCTACATCCTTTATCTTTATGTTTTCCTATGCTGAGTCTGATTAGAGAATTATCGATTTATCTCTAGTTCCACTTATGATTTTTGTCTAAAAAATGATTTAATGGAGTCAAGCCATAGAATTTTATGGTATGCCCTATCCTTTGGTGTAGCTTAAAACATTATTTCTTAGGCCTTTCTTTGGAGTTTACTAATTAGGCTTTGGCAGAAGAAGTTCATGGTTTTCCCTGTCCTTTAGACAATCTTGAATAGTCACTTTGAAGTTTATTTTATAGTTTGATTAAGGAATTTATGAGTTCCCTACTCTTTAATCATTACTCATTTGTTATCATGAATGTTTTCTAAGTCTGAAGGTGAATAACTAGAGAATTTAGGAGTTCCCTGCTCTCTAGGGTTTGCTAGATTGTTGTCTCAAAGTTTACTTGCTAGGGTTTGATCAAATAAGTTTATGGTGTGCCCTGTCCGTTGATCTTTTCTTATGCATAGTGCTCTTAAATACTCTTCTTGCTATAGTGTTTGTTAAAGGATTCTTAATTTCCCTTTAAACCTACTATGTTCACAAATTTAATGTTCATTTCATTCACATAAGCTACTAAGACCCATTTGGCTTTGTTAAATTGCCCTATGAAACACCCTTGATCTATTGTTGTACTTTTCAAGCCTTTCAGAGACCCCATAGCCCAATGTTTTAAACCTCTCTTACTCTATCTTTTCTTCTTGACAATCTATCCAACCAAACAAAACAAAACAAACAAACCCTATTACTTTAACTAAAATCCAACATCCTAAAAACATAGAAGTCATACATTTTATACAAATATAGAGAGAGCCCTCTATGAGTCTAGGAAGGCTAGGTCTTAGGACTCCAAAGTTGGTTTGATGTTACCCTTGTCTATTTGGTCATTGCCAATCTGCCAAATTACAGGGACCTAACATAATGGTGATCACGATGGGACTTGAGTATGTGACAGCTTAAATATTCCTTCAAAACTCAAAAATCCCTTGTCAAACTTAGATAAATCAAGTGTTAGACAAGAATGATATCTGGTTGATTTGCCATACTATCACAATGGCAAACATACTAGGAAACACTCATTAAAAATCTTGTGTTGCATAAAGAACTCAGAAAACCCAAAAATATCTCTAGATTATTATCCAATTGTTGATGGTGGACAACAAAAAATTCTTCAAAACCATTTCATCTTCCACCTGGTGACTCCACTATCTCTCCAGTAGACCTGGTGACTCCACTGTTTCTCACAGACTCCCCTGGGAATGCATTAACCAATCCTAATAGTATAAAACCCAGCCACATTCTGTGTGAATTCAATATTTTTACAGATTGGTTTTATTTTCAAAACTCTTATAAACTTGCAGCCTCTCTATGTTGTGGGTCTGAAATCTAGCTTCACAAAGAATCAACACCAGATCTCACCCTGACCCAAACCCTCCTGATATAGTTGATGACCCAGAAAGGATCCTAAGAAAAAATTCTAAGACTGATGACTCAACTATTGTTAGACCAATTCACAAAGCAAGCTCTGTCCCTGAAAACCTTACATCCTTGCAAGATACCCAATTTGACTTACACCATAGAAGAAACCTATTCCGAACTAAGTCTCAAAGTTGTATAGACCAGACAGAACTTGAGCCTACAAGCTTACAATAGAGTCCTAGTAGAGAAGCCTCTCCTTCAACTCCTCCTGATTTTCAGCTTCTCCAACACTTTGACTCCTTTCGATCCAAATCTGCTCAATCTCAGCTTGCTGGGCCAAGTACCTCCGCTACCCCCACTCATACACTCACTGTGCAAACCACTCCATTTCATCCTCCACCTCCACTCATAAACCCTCCTCTTGTAAATCCTCCTTGGGTTCCATTACCTCCTATCATGGCAGCTTGGTATGCCCCCCTGGTACTACCACAATCTTTACTGCCTATGCCACAGGAATACCAATATAAAATCCCTCACTTTACTGGAATTGATTCTACCACTACTCAACAACATGTAGACAAGATTAATGATGCATTTGACTACCAATAAATAGAAGAGGAGACCATTAAAATGAGAGTGTTTTCCCAAATCTTAGGAGGAGAAGCAAAGAAATGGTTCAAAAACTTAAATCCTAACAAAATTCACGACCTCCCTTCCCTTTATCAAACATTCATAAATAATTGGGAGACTAAGAAAAATCCTCTTCAAATCCTATCAGAATATGATAACCTTAAGAGAAATATTGGGGAAAGTGTCCAAGACTACTGCACTAGGTTCAATAGTGTTTACAATGCACTCCCTCCCCACATGAAACCCCCACAAGGCCTAGCCCTAGTAAATTTTCTAGATGGATTTGATCCTAACATGGCCTATCAATTAAGAGAAAGAGATCCCCTTACCTTAGAAGACATGTAAAGGGGAGAAATAAGTGTAGAAGCAAACCTAATTGCTAAAAGGGCTAGAATGAGAGCAAAAAAGAAGGTTACATACAAAGAGGAATCTATGGCCTCCACATCTAATGCTAAAATTGACAATCTAGCTAGGACAATCGAAAGGATGATGGAGAGAATTAACTTGAATGAAAGAGAACCTCCTAGAGAAAACCAAACAAACCCTCAAAACAGAAACATAAACCAAAATTATAGAAGAGATCCTCCTCAAATCATACAAAGAGAAAATGACCAGCAAATCAGACCTCCTTTCCAAGAAAACTATGTAGATGAAGAGGAGAGAGAGACTAAAGAGCCAGAAGAAAACCATGTCAATCTAATAGACTCCAATAATGAGGATGATATTTTTCTCACAGAAGAAGAACAAGGATTGTTTTCCTCAAACCAAAATGAAAGAACATATGAGGATTCTGAAGACTACAAACTAGGGTTTGAAAATGCTATCACAGAGGTTCATAGGCAATATGACCTCAGGAGTAGGAAAACACAAGACATCCTTAAGAAGAACAAACCAGAAATTTTTGCTATAAAGACCTCTGAAAACATTCCCAAAAAGATAGCAGAAAATACCAACATAATGGCTAAGAATCCCGATCAAAGAAAAAACAAAATCAGCCAACATGATGGTGACCAAAGCTACCCTAGTACATCAACTAGTGGCCCTAAAAAAACTTCTTTAACTGAGATCCCAAACAAAAATAAGCAAGCTAAAGTTGCTGAAAAGACCATGTATGATAAAACTGAGGTAAATATTCCAAGAACACAAACACCATTCAATATTGAGGGTGAAATTGCCAAGATCAAAATAGCCATACCCCTTACTGAACAAGTGACCCGGGATGTATATAGGTCTCAAGTTTTGAAATATTTAAACATAGGAAATGCCATCGATACGCTAAATCTAACTGATGACAAGCCAGAGTTGTTGTTTGGACCAGAGGTAGAAGGAAAGTTCCAAGAGGGAGTTGTGCCTCCATTTTATATCAGTTTACACATCCATGAAAAAATCGTACACAATGCAATGCTAGACTCTGGTGATTCACACAACCTCATGCCAAAGGTAGTGATGGAGAGATTAGGCCTTGAAATAACCAAACCATGCAAAGACTTGTACTCTTTTGATTCAAGTAGAGTTAAATGTGATGCAGGAGCAGCCTACGCAATTGTCATTATTTATTTGGGTGATTTAGAGGGTGATGTTTTTTTAATTATTTTATAAATTATGCACATTTTAAATAAATTAAGAGGAAAATCTGAGTGTGAGGTTTATTTTAAATATTCTCTCATAAATGAGAATATGAGTGGAGTTGCGTTATATAGATATCTTAGGGATTATGAACTCCTTAAATAGAACTTAGTTGAGTCAAAGGAGGGATAAAGCTATTTTAGGATTTGGTTGAGTTATTTGTGGAGGAAATCATGGATTCAAATTAATCCACAATTATGTATAAATATGAAGCTTTGTGTGAGGATGGAATATAGCTATAGAGAATGGAATAGGATAGAGGAAAAAATATAGAGAGGGATAGTATGCCAGTGTGAAGAATGGTGGGGGCCAAGAAGGCAACAAATGTAATATTCAGCCAAAGAAGGGTTTGAATCTGTAATTATTGTTGTTATTATATGAAAGTATTTTGTTTGTGTTTGGTTCTTTATTTAACTATATTATGGTTTTGTTGAAGAATATGCAAATCAATATTTAATATTATAGAGCAGGTGTGAACTCTAAATTCCGCGTATATCCAGATTTTTGGAGTATTCATTGCATCATTTGGTATCAGAGCCCAAAGATCTAATCAGTGTAGCCATGGATGAAAGATGAGTGTAATTTTCCATTAGTTGAATTAGTGTGTGCTTTGAAAGAGTGTGAAGAATACTAAGCGCAAAGGGGCAACAAATGAGCCAGTGGATGCAAGTTGTGAAGAATTGAGATGGCAAGCAGATTGAATAGCTTGTAATGTGAAGGCAAATGCTGGATGGGAGATAGCGCAAAGTGGCAAGCACATGGTGTAGGCAACTGTGGATGTTGAATTCTGAGATAGGCGTGCATGGAATGAAAGTCAAATAGTGCAAGCCTGATCGTGAGAATCGAAGGGGACTTTGCGTGTAGAGACCTGTTGTTGAGTATTAAGTTTGTGCATGAAGGGTCTAGTGATAATTTTAATTGCATAAGGATTGAGGGCTGAATGATTTGAAGCAATTTTTTGTTCATGTGTTTGCACTCTACGTGATTGATCAACTTTGCATATGCTCAGGAATTGCTATTGACAAAGCTATGGGAATTTATCCTCTAATTTGAAATTTTGTTCAAAAACAGATGAAGTCAGTGTCAAAGGTCGTGGAATATGCATCAAAGCATGATTGGTTCAATCGGGGTCAATTTGGAGACACTGCTATCTGTTTGGAGAAGCATAAATATTTTTAAGGAGCTGATTCTTGCAAACCATGAAATCTGTGTTTCTTTTGCAAACCGTGAGCATTGTGATCCGTCGAGCAAGTGGTGAACCTAATCGCGGAATTGTGGGTGACAACAAAGGCATAGTGAGAGCTGGGCAACAGAGATTGTGGTGATTTTGATGTATGATAACAAATCAAATGCGTAGGTCGAATGCATGGAGCAGAACATTTTGCTGGAGAGGCTACGCTGAAATATTTTGTAGACTAAACTGTATTCTAAAAAATTCTTTGTATATTTTTTGGTAGAAGAAAGCCACGTGATTTTCCTTTAAGACACTGCCTTTTTATATATACTCTGCATAAATACTCCTCAAGAAGTAATCTTCCTCCCATAACAATATTATCATATAAGGATCTCCTTCCAAAATTCAAATGCAATGTTTGATTGCTTGTGAAACTATGATTTCTGCGAGTTTTCTTACGCTGCCTAGAGTTGAGAATTTCTGAAGGTTGTGAGCATTTCCAAAACAGATATCACAAGCTCTGCGTATTGATAATAGTGCAGTGGAGGAGATTAGTCAATGTGTGAGGAGCAACTTGCATGAAACAGTTGTGTAAATATCGCAAACGCTGGAAATTTGCTAAAGTATCCGTTTAAAGATACATGGAAGGAGCGTAGAGAATACAGTTGAAGACTATCGAAGAAGCATAGTCATATCAGCTGCTGACTCTGGATTGGCATTTCCATGGCTACTGAAGGCCTGTGAGCTCAGATATGTTGGTGGAAATGATGTAAACCCGAGTGTTTCAACAACATAATCAGTGGCAAGTCTTCCATTGGAGAAGTGGCCAATGGGAGTGTTCATTGACAAATGTGGTGAGATCTACTCGGTGAGGTAGTAATGTTTGGACCTGTTGTGGCATTGTGGACCTGTTGCAATATTGGAGCCGTGAGCCTATGCCAGAGGAGCGATATGGCAGGTGGCAGAGGAGATTGTTGCCAGCCTGCGTGGAGGTCGTGGAGGCTATGCCTGAGAGCTGTTGCTCATTGGTGTAAGTTGCGTGGATCATGACGGATCCATGTGATCAAGTCCCGTGGAGGGGCTAGTGTGTGATGGGTATGTGAAGGGCACACGAATATTCACAGTGATAAGAATAACGCTCGAATAGGAAATTCGTGTAGGATGACTGCTAATATAAGCTAAAGAGACATAAAATCCTGAGAGTTAAAAATTGAAAAGAAAAGGTTATTAAATAACCTTGAGGGGAACTTAAGGTATGAAAATTCATTTCAAAAAGGCACTTTAAATGGTTGAAATAAAATGGTTTATTTTATTTTCATCATAAAATACATCTTGGGAAAAGTGAAAGTTATTCTATGATTAAGGTGTTGTATATCACCAAGGGGATTGTATTTTGATTGTTTAAGTATCATGTGAGCAAAAGAAAGTGATAATGGGAGATGACATAATTAGTGCTCTATGATATTATCATATAATAAGAATGGAGTATGAGAGAGAATTGGTGGAGTGAAGATTTTACATCTTGAGAATGTATTAAGGGTGGATGTCCATTTGTATATTGTATAACTTGAATTAGATTCAAAATATCCACTATTGTAATTATTAGGTCAAGCTTTGAAGTTAAATAAGATGTCAAGGGAAAATGAAGAAATTTGTATAGCTTGAGTCAAGTTAAACCATTGAGTTATTGTACAAAAGGGTGCATTTTTTATCCAAGATGAAAATTTGATGTCAAGTCTGGAGTCAAAGAGTCTTAAATCAAGTCAAACGTTTGAATGTAATTGGGTGCATGATCGGTGGATCCCGACACCCAATGAGTTTGGTCATTATAATGCAATTAATAATGCAGTTTTTGTTTGCAGCAAAGAGGAGCAAGAGAGTTTCCCAGAAGATTATTACAAGACAAAGAACCGAAAGATACCAAGTGCAGGAAGAGAGCTTGCATTGTTGGATGGAAAGTAGGAAGGCTTGCTGAAAAGGGGATTTGAATGAAATCCACAAGTGAACAAATGAAGTTCACAAAGGAGGAAAAAATGACTATTGATAGTCATTTTAGAGGTTCTGAGAAAGGCCACAACATAAGAAAGAAGAAGGAAGATGCCAAGGAAAATGGCATATGGAATTAGTTGACTAATGAAGAATATGAGAGGGAGAAGGTTGAGATAGCAGTTTACCTTGAGTTATTGATGGAATTGTTACAGAGAAATATTAAAGACTAGAGACATGGTTGGAACATGAGGAGGAAAGTGAAATGGCAGAGGCTACAATAAAAGAGAAATCAACAGGTAAATATGCAGTTAACAGAAGAGCTGAGAAAGCTTGAGCAAATGATGAGTGTGCAATTGAGACGTGAAGAACTCATAGAAGCTGAGTTAGAAATGGAAGTTTCCATATGTGGAATAGAATATGGTGAAATTATGGGTGATGAGGATAATGAGAAAGATCTCATGGACTGTTGGAATAGTCCAGAACAATTTGAAGATATGCTGACAAGGGAAGAAGATGAGGCTATGATGCCTTGTATTTTTAAATCTCATAGTTTTTGTGTGTTTGCAGGATGTGCAGAAGATGATGGATAGTCTGGTGAAACTGTCACAAAGATGAATGAAGCTCTTGAGGTGAGGTATGATGGAGAATGCCTTTCAGAGGAGGAAGATATTGATTTATTGCAACAGAAAGAATTCATAGATGAATTCCTGTTTGGTGTAAGGCAGCTAGTTGAAGCTGTTATGGAGCAGAAGCATAATGAAAATTCCATAGTGATATTCCAAGGAGGTAAACAAATGAATTTGTTTAATGAAATTGATGAAAGAATTTTTCAATGTGAGGATATAGAAAACAGGATACCTCAGGAGGATTGCCAGAAGAAGAATGAAACTAGGAATGAAGGTTGTGATGGAATGCTGGAAAGATTTGACATGGAAATAGAGTTCTTGGAAGGATCAAGGAACCTGAAGGAGAAGTGAAGCTTTCAGAACCTAATAAAGAAAAAAATGCATTTACCGTGCATGATAAGGATGAAATGTCTCTAAATTTTATAGAGTTAAGTCAATGCTTTGAATCTTCAAATAATAATGTGGTTGTAGGTACAGAAGGCAACAATAATAAATATGATGTTGAAATCAAAGAAATTGAGCAGAAATTATTTAAAGATGAGATGAAATATCAAGAGCAGCAAGAAAGTTATGTCCTTAGAGACATAAAGGAAACAACAGTATTAATCCAGCAGGATAAAGAGGAAAGCAGCCAACAATTCAAAAGAGGATTTACTGAAATCCAAAAGGACTATGATGGGAGATTGGTGCTTGAATAATCAAAAGAGGCTGAAAGGTCTCATATTTTAAAAACTAATAATTTTTTGATGAATTTAGGTACAACACCGGATGAGAAATTTGTTACTATAGGGGCAATCAATGACTATAGTTGTGATCAAGGAGAAGTTCTTGATTATTCTTCATTTCATAAATTTGAGTGTTAAACGCAATTGGAGATGGAAGCATCAGACAAAGGGGAATTACTCTGAGGAATTGGTGAAAGTAATTTTTGTAGAGGCCAATGGAATCCAGTTGACAGAATGAGTGATGTTGGTGATGCTGATGTAAAACCAGTTTGAGATTCTTTCAAAGTATGGAGACTATAAGAATGGGTATCAATGTTTCTATGCAAGTCTATATCTCCCAAAATAAATATGGTGTGGTATGGAAAACCGAGAGTTACATTCAATAGTGTATTGAAAATACAATTCTAGGAACTCTGTGAAAAATTACAAAATGGAGTTGATACTTTAAAATACCAACAAAAAAACAGAGTTTGGAATGTTGGAGGTAGAAAACCATTAAGACGTGTGGATGTCGCATTATTACAAAAAAGTGACAGACCTCGTAGACAGGAGTCTATTGAAACGTTTCGACATGGGGAGTCTGATGCAGGAGAATCCTACTCAATTGTCATTATTTATTTGGGTGATTTAGGGGGTGATTGTTTTTAATTATTTTATAAATTATGCACATTTGAAATAGATTAAGAGGAAAATATGAGTGTGAGGTTTATTGTAAATATTCTCTCATAAATGAGAATATGAGTGGAGTTGGGTTGTATAGATATCTTAGGGATTATGAACTCCTTAAATAGAAATTATTTGAGTCAAAGGAGGGATAAAGCTATTTTAGGATTTGGTTGAGTTATTTGTGGAGGAAATCATGGATTCAAATTAATCCACAGTTATGTATAAATATGAAGATTTTTGTGAGGATGGAATATAGCTATAGAGAATGGAATAGCACAGAGGAAAAAATGTAGAGAGCGATAGTGTGCCAGTATGAAGCTTGGTGAGGGCCAAGAAGGCAAAAAATGTAATATTCAGCCAAAGAAGGGTTTGAATCTGTAATTTATTGTTGTCATTATATGCAAGTATTTTTTTTGTGTCCGGTTCTCTGTTTAAATATATTATGGTTTCGTTGAAGAATATGCAAATCGATATTTAATATTATAGAGCAGGTGGGAACTCTAAATTCTGTGTATATCCAGATTTTTGCAGTATTCACTGCATCAAAATGTTTGGGCCTAATCAAGGATCTGTGTGTCAATCTGGCACAAATACCAGCCAAGAGCCTTAATTCATTGAAATTGTAGTGGCTGGCATTCCCCCGAAGTATGGAATGATTTTATCTAGATCATGCGGAGAAAAACTCCAAGGAAACCTCCAAATGTACATGACATATGCTACCATTCTAGTCTTTAATAAAACATGAATACTGTATAGAGAATATCACATGAAATACATGGTAAGCAGCCAATATAGGAAAAAAAACACCACCCTCTATTCCATCCATTTAGACCTTGATTCATTTATCTTGTACAATGAAGATGACATTAATGAACAAGTAAATGAAAAAGAGGAAGAGAAATACCTGTCACAATAGCCAAACCAAACACAAAATGAAGAAAATGACAGCCAAAACCCTAGCAGCCGTGAACAACAACATAATGGTGAATCTAAACTTGAAACACTTTGGAACATGAGCTTTGATGGCTCTTGTCGCAAAGATGGTTCAGGAGCAGGTGTTTGGATACACAACAATAGTGAAGGTCACTCTTACAAGCTAGATTTTCCATGTACAAACAATATTGCAGAGTATGAAGCTCTTCTACTAGGGTTACAATGGCTGAAAAACATAGGAGCCAAAAGGATTTATGTTCTAGGATATTCTGAGCTAATCATTAGTCAAATAAAAGGAGAATATTAAGCCAAGAATCCTAGGCTAAGAGAATATAGGAATACTGCCTTAGACCTCCTCAAAAAATTTTAAAAATATGAACTTACCTCTATCCCAAGAACTCAAGACAGCCTTGCAAATGAACTAGCCTTTACTGCCAGCACATAGCAACTACCTCATGCTAATGAACAATACATGGTAAAGGTAAAAAAACAGGCCTAAAGTCCCGGATAACATAGATTATTGGCAAGTTTTTGAAGGTGACAAACACATTGAAGGCTTCCTACAATCCAAAAATGAATTTGAGATGCCAAAATCAGACTTAGACCATGAAGAAGACTGCTCTGGTGAGAAACAAACACACAAAACAGAGCTGCCTTATCATGCTGATATAAATATGCTAGAACACCCTCTTGAGGTAGAATTTTTTGAAGACCCGGATCAAAAATACCTTGAGGTATTGAAATGCAAAGATAACTTATTTCCAAGAGGACTTGCACCCTTATAAGATCTGTTTTATTTCAATGATGTTGCTAGGAATCCTAAAACGGAATCTTCTGAAACAAATGTGGAAGAATGCAACATAGGCAATGAAGAAGAACCTAATATGATAAAACTATCCAAAACACTACTAGCTCTTATAAAACAAAAATACATTGAGCTATTCAAAAAGTTTAAGGATGTGTTTTCATGGGGCTATGAGGACTTGAAGTCCTATGAAACAAACATCATTCAACACAAGATCCTTCTCAAGGAAAACCAAAAACCATTCAAGCAGAAATTGCATAGGATAAACCCTGTCCTAATGCCTCTAGTTGAGAAAGAAATAAAAAATATGTATGATGCTAGAATAATAGTCCCCCTTAGGTACTCATAATGGGTCTCAAACCTTGCGTGAGTAAGGAAGAGGACAGGTGAAATTAGGCTTTGCATAGAATTTAGAAATTTGAACAAAGCCTCCCTGAAAGACAACTAACCTTTACCTAAGATGGATCATATACTGCAAAGGGTGGTAAGCTTCAAAAGGATATCATTTCTTGATGGTTTTTTAGGGTATAATCAGGTGCTAGTACTTCCAAGTGATTAACACAAAATCGCCTTCAATACACCTTGGGGCACCTTCATGTATGTTAAAATTCCTTTTGGGTTAATGAATGTCGGGGCCACATTTCAAAGAGCCATGGAAATTAATTTTTTTGAAGAAATAGGCTACTTCATTGTGATATACCTTGATGACATCATTGTTTACTCAAAAACCGATGAAGAACACCTAGCTTACTTAATAAAATTTTTTGAAAAGTGTAGAAAGTATGGTTTATCTTTAAAACCTAAGAAAAATTTGTTTGGTCTTCAAGAGGGAAAATTTTTATGCCACATCATATATGACGAAGGGATTAAGATATACCCAAAAAGGATTGAAGGTATATTGTAGATCAGTCACCCTAGAAACATCAAAGACCTGCAATCCTTCATTGGAAAGATCAACTTCCTAAGAAGGTTCATACCAAACCTTGCTGAAATCCTAAGAAACATTACAAACATGCTGAAAAGAGAAATTTGAGTTAAATGGACCATAGAAGCAAAGAAATCATTTGAATTGGTAAAAAAAGCACTTGCCCAAACACCAGTTCTAATAAGCCCTGACTTTACCAAGGATTTATTCGTCTTCTCATTTGCATGAGAACACACAATTGCTGCAGTATTGCTACAAAAGAACATAATGAGACAAGAAAAACCCATAGCTTTCTTCAGAAAGGCACTGAGAGATGCACCTCTGAAATATAACATCATGGAGAAACAAGATTTTGCCTTAATCAAATCCTTAAAAGATTTCATAATTTACATCTTGCATTCACATGTCATTGCTTTTGTTCCTCATGCAGTTTTTAAGGACATATTAACTCGGGATCCTGATGGTAAAAGAGGTAAATGGATTGTTGTCATTTTAGATTATGATCTAGAAATCAAGCCCCCAAGCTAATCAAAGGGCAAGGATTGGTAAAACAGATGGCTGAAGTAAAATCTAAAGCATTGGACATAAACATGATACATTAGCACATTTGCCCCAAATTCCGACGGCCAAAATGTCGCTCTTGCGACACATAGGTGGCCCAAGAGCGACGTTTTGAGGTGCGCAAAAATGTGGTTTCTCATCACGTTGGACTTCCGACACTTCACTTAACTTTCGGTATAGCGACGCTAGCTTCGACGTTTTAAATTGGTGTCGCACTTTCAATGTTTATTGAAGCATCACAGTTCCGACGGGATAAAGTGTCGCTATTCCGACGCCTCCATATTGTCGTCGTAAGACCGATGTGACTAATGATCGTCGCAATACTGATGATCGCCTATGAACATCGCTAGTCCGATGCCTCTATATTTTCATTCTAAGACCGACGTGACTAAATATCGTTGCAAGACCGACGGTCGTTGAACGTCGTATGACCGACAGAAACAAACACAAAAACCTTTGGAGGATTTATGTAGGAAGATCAACAGTTGTGGAATGTCGCATTACCGGTGGTGATTGCACGTCACAATACTGATGGAAACAAACAAAAAAACCTTTGGAGGATTGACGTCAGTATTCCAATGGTTGTGGAATGTCGTAATACCAACGAAAATAACTGCACAGGTAAAAAAAAAGTTTTGTTTCCATTTAATTACTATATGATGGTCATCAAAATATGATGATTTATATTTCCATCGCATCCACTATACACCAATTCAAAAGCCCATGCTTTGATCAATTTGATGGGGGTGAAAGACAATTGACCTTCACTGCCAGCTGTCCCTTGGGCCCTCAGTAAGAGAGCCCCTTTAAATACTACATCTTTGGGATTCCAACACCAACCTTGGGAAAGTAAAGCGGACTTTTGCAAAAGGTAATGCAAGCTTAGAGCTTGCAATATAGAGAACTTTACTTTGTACATATGCATTTTCAACTCACTCAATCCAACATCAATCCAACAGCAGTCCCACACTTACAATGGCATTTAACTTCACCTCACACATTTAGACCAAATGCCAATCACTTTTGATTCAACATATTATGATTTATAAAAACCATTTTCTCATACATACAAGGTTCTTCAGCTACATTCCCAATGTTTCAACACCTAAGTCCCTCTCTCAACATTTTGAGATTTAAGAAACCCCAATTTGTATGTATCCATTATTTAACACATTTTAATCATCGATTTTGCCTTTCAACATTTGACCAAGTGTACACAACCAATAAACATGCAAATACTCACCTTCACCGCCTTGCGCTCTCAATATTGAATCTGGTTCACCAATCATTGATGTGGCGCTGCCTTCACTTTCCTGTATCGCACTATCAGACCATTTGAATTTCTTTCTCTACGCCTTCATGAGATCATACAGTCCTCTTTCTGGACTTCCAACTCAGCATTAACACAGTTAACACATCAATTGACTCTCAGCAATCTTCTGAATCAAATTCAACATATTAAAATTACCTCCGCAATACTTTGTAAATTCAATCAATTCCAGCAAACAACGTTTTCACAATTCATTCTTTTTCATATCGATTTCAGGCTTGGTTTGAAATCGAATGTCAACAAATAACTGCTTACCTTCAGAATGCGCCTCCTCTTGTTTCCAGATATTTATTTCCAAACACTGTTAACATTTCTGCGCTAAGGGTTTTAACTTACCATTCGAATTCTTGCATTAATCTCCAGACCACGCCTTCAGGTTCTGGAATTCACCGGCAATCAAATTTCTCGATTCCACTACACGCTGCAATTGAACAAATTGACTGGCTTTTAAAACCTTTGACTCCTTATCCACGTTTCTCTGCAATTGGATTTCTTCATACTATCTGGCAATCTCTGCGTTTTCCTCAGAAGCTAAAGTTCCATATCAATTACAACATGCACTGTTACAAATCATTACAATTCATTTGCGCCCAACTTAGAACAGATTCTGATTGCAACTATCGAACTTAGTTTTTATATATCCGCCTAGTTAAACTACGCATCTCATGCTCAATTCAATTCTCACCCATTCACTGTTGAATATATATATGCTCTCATTCACTGCAACAGCCCTTCCCACAATTACACTGATTTATAAACAGAATTTGAAACTGAGTTCTGCGCTCTTCAATGTGCTTTGTACAAGATCTAGGTACAAATCTGCGTTGGATTTAAACAACAAACTCTGCATTGCATTTAAACAACAAACTCTGCATTGCATTTAAACAGCGCCTTTTCATACATGCTAATCACACAGTATCAAGAGA
The DNA here is from genome assembly GCA_034641835.2 of Pinus albicaulis. Lineage (NCBI taxonomy): Eukaryota > Viridiplantae > Streptophyta > Pinopsida > Pinales > Pinaceae > Pinus > Pinus albicaulis. The sequence goes on along the minus strand of CM076584.1, from coordinate 1,320,073,762 downwards.
ATTCACTTCTACGCAGAGATTGTAAACTCATTTGCGTGCTGGACATTTTCATTTAACAATAAAACAATTACTTCAATTCTTCTACGCAGAGATTGTAAGCTCATTGCGTCTTTGGACATTTCATTTAATAATAAATAATTACTTCAATTCTATCCCTTCGGCAAAACGAGTGTAATCTTTGATTCATTCATTTCTTACCACTTGGAACTTGAAGTTTGTGTAGATCCATTTAATGAAAACAACGCTCCATCATTCAAAATCATCATATGCTTTCATACCTTTGAATATCTGTTTCAACACAATGACTTGCTCGATTTCTGTCGATGGCACCAAGTCTCTTACCACATATTTATCTAATTTCCACTTCTTGATTATGAATTTCAATCATTCTTAAAAACCAAACTGATATTCTTGGCCAAATATTCAACGTTCTTGGCCCTTACAAATTGCCAAAGGCTTACAGCCTTGGCTGTTCAAAACCAGCTCTCTACCACACTCTCACTTTCTCCAACTATCTCTATATATCCTTTTCTCTCAAAACCCCTTCCTATTTATACAATTTTAAAAATCACTTAATTAAATGCTCAATCCCTTCAATTCCTCAACAAACCCCTAAATCTCTCAACATCCCTAAAGGATAGATCTTTATCCCTAAAATCCTTCAACTAATTAAATTCCCTCATATCCTTTTAAGATATTTACAAAAATCCTCACCTTCTCCTATTTTATTCAAATTAATTAATAAAATATTAAAAATTATCACACCCCCTTTTAACATATTTACAAAATAAAAAACACTCTTGATGCTCCTGCATCAGACTCCCCATGTAAAAAATATTCATGACCACCTGGTCATAAGTCTGGATATTTCCTCCTGGATCCCAAATTTTATTTTCCTTGCTTGTTAATTGCTTTACTGCTGTTGTTATCTGCTGTTGTCCTCCAGGTTTCCATATTTTGTGTTGTAGTGCTCCACTTGCTCTGCTCTTGCAATCTTTCGCTGTCTTTCTCTTGTCGTCTTTCCTTTTCTTTCTTGTTGTTGGCTTCTTCCGGGATTATTTTGTCATCAGTCTTCTGATACTTTCAATCTCTCGATCCAATAAATCTCCCGGCTGTTGATTTCTTTCTGCCTGCTGAGCTAAGACGGCTTGCTCAGTTTGTACTGTCACTCGCTGACTCCTTGCTTCTATGTTTGTTTCTATTCTGACTGCCACCCGATCATCCATACCCTCTTGTCTTCTGGAACAGAAAACTTCTTCTCCCTTCATTTGACTGCTTAACTAAGTCAAATGTTCTACAACAATACCTGCATTCACAAAACACTTGTTAGAACAAAAATCATAAGGCATCAGTGCCTTGTCCTCCTTTGCCAGCACTTCAGTATGCTGTTCTGAATTCTCCTCCATTATCAGCACATCAGCATGCTGATCCAAACTTCCCAAAGAATCCTCTGCAGAATTCTCAAGACTGTCAACCAGTCTTTCTCTCATATCATCTGCTTCCATGACATCTTTCTGCACTCGTTCACTGTACTAAACTCTTTCATCTGCCATCTCTCTGTCATACTACGAATTCTTCAGCAGGTATTCCAACAATGCAATTTCTTTGTAGCATTGCTGAAGCATATCATCATCACCTGCATTCATACATAAACTTTCAGTTTACATAAAATGTTCAACAGTATCAGCTGTTACTTCCCTTATCTGCGCTTCAGATTGCTTCTCTTCTTCAGCATCCACAAGAATTTTTTCTTGTACTGTAACAGCAAAAGCATCACTGCTTTCTCTTTCAGAATACTTATCATTTTCTGCTTCCTCTGTCTTCATTCCCTTCTGAGATCTTGCTATCTCAGCATTAATCTGAACAGCCTTCAGATTCAACTCTTCTCTCTTCTGAACAAACTCTAAAGCTTGTTCCTCTTCCTGTGCTGTACCTGCAAACACACACAACTTATCAGTTTTAAAACCACAAGACTTTTCAGTCTTGACTGCTTCCTCAAGCACTCCCCTCTGAACAAATATGCATGTGGAATCTTCAAATTCCAACTCTGGCTCAAGAACTCTAAGTTCCTTTTTCAACAAGGCAATCACAATTTGCCTCAACCTCCTCTGCAATTGTCGCCAAATCACTCTCTTTCCCTTCAGTGGAAAGATCCAACCTCTATTATGATTTTCCTGCTCTTGCAGCCATTCTTCCAGTACCTGCAATTGTACTTTTATTACTGCAATCTCTCTTTCTCTGACTTCATCAGCCATCTCACCTCTGTGGCATTCCACTGAACCTCTTCTCTGATCCTCCATGATCACTTTCTCCATGAGTTGTTCACTCATCATGAGTTGTACTAGCCTCTACGACAGCAATCTCTTCTGCTGCCACTTACCTCACCAAGCCCTCCTCACTCAGTCTTTTGGTAAGTACTGGTTCACTGTCTCTTGAACCTCTTTGAGCACTCTCCTCTGCTCACTATCTAATCTATCTCTTCAACTCACCTTCTTCTTCAGGACACTGCAATTGTCCTCCTTATCCAGCCTTTAGCTGAATGCCAGGTTCACTGCCATCTTCTCTGCAACCATAAACTGCATTTACAAATTTCAAATCAGAAAAATCATCTCACCTCTTAAGATCTTGCATGATCTTTTCCTCCCTGCAATCCTGTTCACTTGTGTAGTTTGCATATCAGATTTAGAAATCTGATCTTCCTTTCAGTCATTCAACAAAAATACATTTCAATTCAACAAAACCTTCTTGTCATTATTCAGAAAATAAATATTTCAACAGAGCATTCTGGCTCTGATACCAAAATAATGCAAGCTTAGAGCTTGTACCCGGGGACACACTTTGTACATATGTCTTTTCAACTCACTCAATCCAACATCAATCCAACATTTACAATGGCATTTAACTTCACCTCACACATTTAGACCAAATGCCAATCACTTTTGATTCAACATATTATGATTTATAAAAACCATTTTCTCATACATACAAGGTTCTTCAGCTACATTCCCAATGTTTCAACACCTAAGTCCCTCTCTCAAGATTTTGAGATTTAAGAAACCCCAATTTGTATGTATCCATTATTTAACACATTTTAATCATCGATTTTGCCTTTCAACATTTGAACCAGTGTACACAACCAATAAACATGCAAATACTCACCTTCACCACCTTGCGCTCTCAATATTGAATCTGGTTCACCAATCATTGATGTGGCGCTGCCTTCACTTTCCTATATCGCACTATCAGACCATTTGAATTTCTTTCTCTACGCCTTCATGAGATCATACAGTCCTCTTTCTGGACTTCCAACTCAGCATTAACACAGTTAACACATCAATTGATTTTCAACAATCTTCTGAATCAAATTCAACATATTAAAATTACCTCCGCAATACTTTGTAAATTCAATCAATTCCAGCAAACAGCGTTTTCACAATTCATCCTTTTTCATATCGATTTCAGGCTTGGTTTGAAATCGAATGTCAACAAATAACTGCTTACCTTCAGAATGCGACTCCTCCTGTTTCCAGATATTTATTTCCAAACACTGTTAACATTTATGCGCTAAGGGTTTTAACTTACCATTCGAATTCTTGCATTAATCTCCAGACCACGCCTTCAGGTTCTGGAATTCACCAGCAATCAAACTTCTCGATTCCACTGCACGCTGCAATTGAACAAATTGACTGGCTTTTAAAACCTTTGACTCCTTATCCACGTTTCTCTGCAATTGGATTTCTTCATACTATCTGGAAATCTCTGCGTTTTCCTCATAAGCTAAAGTTCCATATCAATTACAACATGCACTGTTACAAATCATTACAATTCGTTTGCGCCCAACTTAGAACAGATTCTGATTGCAACTATCGAACTCAGTTTTTATATATACGCCTAGTTAAACTATGCATCTCATGCTCAATTCAATTCTCACCCATTCACTGTTGAATATATATATGCTCTCATTCACTGCAACAGCCCTTCCCACAATTACAGTGATTTATAAACAGAATTTGAAACTGAGTTCTGCGCTCTTCAATGTGCTTTGTACAAGATCTAGGTACAAATCTGCGTTGGGTTTAAACAACAAACTCTGCATTGCATTTAAACAACAAACTCTGCATTGCATTTAAACAACGCCTTTTCATACATGCTAATCACACTGTATCAAGAGAATTCACTTCTACACAGAGATTGTAAACTCATTTGCGTGCTGGACATTTTCCTTTAACAATAAAACAATTACTTCAATTCTATCACTTCAGCAAACAGAGTGTAATCTTTGATTCATTCATTTCTTACCACTGAACTTGGAGTTTGTGCAGATCCATTTAATGAAAACAACGTATCTTCAAATCATCATATGCTTTCACATAAATCAACTCCACAGTAGTTTCAACACAAAGGGTTATGATTTCCAAAAATGGAGTACGTGAAATCCATATTACACATCTTATCATTCCACTTCTTGATTATGAATTTCAAGGAATCATAAAAACCAAACGATATTCTTGGCCAAATATTCAACGTTCTTGGCCCTTACAAGTGCAGACTTCACAGTATGAACATTTCAGCTTGACTCTCTGCACACTCTCACTCTCTTCAACTATCTCAAATGTACTTTTCTCTCAAAACCCCTTCCTATTTATACAATTTTAAAAATCATTTAATTAAATGCTCAATCCCCTCAATTCCTCAACAAACCCCTAAATCTCTCAACATCCCTAAAGGATAGATCTTTATCCCTAAAATCCTTCAACTAATTAAACTCCCTCATATCCTTTTATTAAATAAAAATTTATTTACAAAAATCCTCACCTTCTCCTATTTTATTCAAATTAATTAATAAAATATTAAAAATTATCACACCCCCTTTTAACATATTTACAAAATAAAAAAACGCCCTTGATGCTTCTGCATCAGACTCCCCATGTAAGAAAATTCATGACCACCTGGTCATAAGTCTGGATATTTCCTCCTGGATCCCAAATTTTATTTTGTAATCTTTAAATTAACCTCTGATTGCTTTCTTGCTGTTGTTACTCTGCTTGTTGTCCTCCCGGGTTTCCATATTTTGTCTTTGTAGTACTCCACTTACTCTGCTCTTACAATCTTTGACATTCTTTCTCTTATTATCTTTCCTTTTCTTTCTTCTTTCTTGTCTTAGGGATTCTTTCGTCATCGGTCTTCGATGCACCTCAATCTCTCGATCCAATAAATCTCACATTTGTTGATTTCTAGCGTAAATTTGAGCTAAGACGGCTTGCTCGGTTTACTTTCTCTATTTGTGCGCTCCTTGTGACTTCTTGCTTCTTTACTTGTTTCTGTTCTGACTGCCACCCGATCATCCATACCCTCTTGTCTTCTGGAACAGAAAACTTCTTCTTCCTTCATTTGACTGCTCAACTGAGTCAAATGCTCTGCAACAATACCTGCATTCACAAACCACTTGTTAGAACAAAAATCGTAAGGCATCAGTGCCTTGTCCTCCTTTGCCAGCACTTCAGTATGCTGTTCTCAATTCTCCTCCATTATCAGCACATCAGTATGCTGATCCAAACTTCCCAAAGAATCCTCTGAAGAATTCTCAAGACTGTCAACCAGTCTTTCTCTCATATCATCTGCTTCCATGACATCTTTCTGCACTCGTTCACTGTACTGAACTCTTTCATCTGCTGCAATCTCTTTATCATACTCCGAATTCTTCAACAAATATTCCAACAATGCAATTTCTCTGTAGCATTGCTAAAGCATATCATCATCACCTGCATTCATACATAAACTTTCAGTTTGCATAAAATGTTCAACAGTATCAGCTGTTACTTCCCTTATCTGCGCTTCAGACTGCTTCTCTTCTTCAGCATCTACAAGAATTTTCTCTTGTACTGTAACAGCAAAAGCATCACTACTTTCTCTTTCAGAATACTTATCATTTTCTGCTTCCTCTGTCTTCATTCCCTTCTGAGATCTTGCTGTCTCAGCATTAATCTGAACAGCCTTCAGATTCAACTCTTCTCTCTCCTGAACAAACTCTAAAGCTTGTTCCTCTTCCTGTGCTGTACCTGCAAACACACACAACTAATCAGTTTTAAAACCACAAGACTTTTCAGTCTTGACTGCTTCTTCAAGCACTCCCCTCTGAACAAATCTGCCTTCAAACTCCAACTCTGGCTCAAGAACTCTAAGTTCTCAACAAGGCAATCACAATTTGCCTCAACCTCCTCTGCAATTGTCGCCAAATCACTCTCTTTCCCTTTAGTGGAAAGATCCAACCTCTATTATGATTTTCCTGCTCTTGCAGCCATTCTTCCAGTACCTGCAATTGTACCTTTATTACTGCAATCTCTCTTTCTCTGACTTCATTAGTCATCTCACCTCTGTGGCATTCCTCTGAACCTCTTCTTTGATCCTCCATGATCACTTCCTCAATGAGTTTTTCACTCATCATGATTTGTACTAGCCTCTACGACAGCAATCTCCCTTGCTGCCCCTTACCTCACCAAGCTCTCCTCACTCAGTCTTTTGGTAAGTACTAGTTCACTGCCTCTGGAACCTCTTGAGCAATCTCCTCTGCTCACTCTCTCCAGGCTATCTCTTCAACTCACCTTCTTCTTCAGGACACTGCAATTGTCCTCTTTATCCAGCCTTTAGCTAGGTGCCAGGTTCACTGCCATCTTCTCTGCAACCATAAACTGCATTTACAAATTTCAAATCAGAAAAATCATCTCACCTCTTAAGATCTTGCATGATCTTTTCCTCCCTGCAATCTTGTTCACTTGTGTAGTTTGCATATCAGATTTAGAAATCTGATCTTCCTTTCAGTCATTCAACAAAAAATACATTTCAATTCAACAAAACCTTCTTGTCATTATTCAGAAAATAAATATTTCAACAGAGCATTCCGGCTCTGATACCAAATGACACAAGCTTAGAGCTTGCAATACCCAGGAACTTTTACTTTGTACATATGCATTTTCAACTCACTCAATCCAACATCAATCCAACCGCAGTCCCACACTTACAATGGCATTTAACTTCACCTCACACATTTAGACCAAATGCCAATCACTTTTGATTCAACATATTATGATTTATAAAAAACCATTTTCTCATACATACAAGGTTCTTCAGCTACATTCCCAATGTTTCAACACCTAAGTCCCTCTATCAACATTTTGAGATTTAAGAAACCCCAATTTGTATGTATCCATTATTTAACACATTTTAATCATCGATTTTTCTTTTCAACATTTTGACCAGTGTACACAACCAATAAAAATGTAAATACTCACCTTCACCGCCTTGCGCTCTCAATATTGAATCTGGTTCACCAATCATTGATGTGGCGCTGCCTTCACTTTCCTATATCGCACTATCAGACCATTTGAATTTCTTTCTCTACGCCTTCATGAGATCATACAGTCCTCTTTCTGGACTTCCAACTCAGCATTAACACAGTTAACACATCAATTGATTTTCAGCAATCTTCTGAATCAAATTCAACATATTAAAATTACCTCCGCAATACTTTGTAAATTCAATCAATTCCAGCAAACAGCGTTTTCACAATTCATCCTTTTTCATATCGATTTCAGGCTTGGTTTGAAATCGAATGTCAACAGATAACTGCTTACCTTCAGAATGCGCCTCCTCCTGTTTCCAGATATTTATTTCCTAACAATGTTAACATTTCTGCGCTAAGGGTTTTAACTTACCATTCGAATTCTTGCATTAATCTCCAGACCACGCCTTCAGGTTCTGGAATTCACCGGCAATCAAACTTCTCGATTCCACTGCACGCTGCAATTGAACAAATTGACTGGCTTTTAAAACCTTTGACTCCTTATCCACATTTCTCTGCAATTGGATTTCTTCATACTATCTGGAAATCTCTGCGTTTTCCTCAGAAGCTAAAGTTCCATATCAATTACAACATGCACTGTTACAAATCATTACAATTCGTTTGCGCCCAACTTAGAACAGATTCTGATTGTAACTATCGAACTCAGTTTTTATATATCCGCCTAGTTAAACTACGCATCTCATGCTCAATTCAATTCTCACCCATTCACTGTTGAATATATATATGCTCTCATTCACTGCAACAGCCTTCCCGCAATTACAGTGATTTATAAACAGAGTTTGAAACTGAGTTCTGCGCTCTTCAATGTGCTTTGTACAAGATCTAGGTACAAATCTGCGTTGGATTTAAACAACAAACTCTGCATTGCATTTAAACAGCGCCATGCTAATCACACAGTATCAAGAGAATTCACTTCTACGCAGAGATTGTAAACTCATTTGCGTGCTGGACATTTTCATTTAACAATAAACAATTACTTCAATTCTTCTAATGCTAGAGATTGTAAGCTCATTTAAGTGGCCGACATTTTCATTTAATAATAAAACAATTACTTCAATTCTATCCCTTCAAAGAACAGAGAGTGTAATATTCGATTCATTCATTTTCAATAATTAACTTGAAGTTTGTGTAGATCCAGCTAGCCAAAATAACGCCTCCACATCTCCATCATTCAAATCATCATATGCTTATACATTTGAATATAACGCTTCAACACAAAGGTTATCGATTTCCACAAATCGATGCCATCAAGTCTCTTACCACATATTTATCATTCCACTTCTGATTATGAATTTCAATCATTCATAAAAACCAAAACTCGACATTCTTGGCCAAATATTCAACGTTTCTGGCCTCTTACAAATTGCCGTATGGCTTACAGCCCTTGGCTGCTCCAAACCAAATTTCTCTACCACACTCTCACTCTCTTCAACTATCTCAAATGTGTTTTTCTCTCAAACCCCCTCCTATTTATACAATTTTAAAAATGATCTAATTAAATTCTCAATCCCTTCAATTTCTCAACAAACCCCTAAATCTCTCAACATCCCTAAAAAGATAGATTCGCATCCCTAAAACTTAGAAACTAATCCCAACTTAGGCTCCTTCATTAATTCTAAATAATTCAGAAACTAATTTCTCTCACATTTACAATTTCTCATAAATAATTAATTAATCACTCTAAATAATATTAATATTTACATGAAATTTTAATATTTCTTCAAAACATGAAACCCCCTAGCTTAGGTAAAATACAATGTTTTTTCGGAGATGATGCTCCCGCATCACCTACATAATTAAATTTCAAAACATGGTGAGATCTATAGAATGAAATTGCAGAATCAGAATTTAAATCACCTGCGCGAAAATGCATTAAATAAATTACACTAATAGTAACTCATATGTTGAAATGTATTAAATAAATCAAGCACTAATAAATAAATGGTGGTAATAAAATCAATTTAAGTAATTTAGCATCAGGCTAGCTGTTAATGCAATCACCATGCTTGATCTTGCTGGAAAGAAAACTACATTAATACATCATATTAGAAATTAAAGAGCTGGAAACATAATTTAAAATGAAAACTAGAATGTAAGAAATAAATTACAAAAATACTCAATTACACAAATTTTTCGCTGTAGTTCATAATGTAGCAATTTGTCAAACAAGGTTTAGCATTTGCCAATTTCTACCATCCTACCTGCAATCACCTAGCTCGATCTTCAAATGTTAAAACGTTGCTCTAGTTCACAATTCACACTTTCACAACAAGCTCATATCTCCAATTTTCACAATCCTTCTAAGAGATTCCATTCCACTCATTTCGTTCCTTCAATTTCCAATGTTATGCATTCCTTTCCTCATTTTTATTCTTTTCAAGATCAAATGAATTCTACAAACATTAGAACGAAAAATAAATGAATTTGTTTCTGGATCCCCGTGAGAACTGAGTTCGTTGTTTTCATTGGAGCTTGACAATTATTTGAACGAACTCAACTTATGTTCAATATTTTTATTATTATTAATATTTAAAGACATATTCTCACCAGAAATCCAAGTTTATTAATGTATCTGGTTGATTAACTTATGGAATCTACGAATATGACAACTCATCTGGTAAGTAATGTTGTTGGATAGATAGCGTTATTTTTGCCAACGAATAGGGATTTCTGCTATTAACCCAAGGTGAATTGCATGCATCATGACTTGTAGCGAACAAAAAATGAGTTATTCCAAAAGTTGTTTTCCCAAAACATGTTTCATGGCACGCTCGAACAATTTAGCAACCAAGAGGTTGCGAATTGCCAATTGCAACACGTTGCTGAACGGTATTCGATCCTTGGCGAGCAAGTGACCGCGAATGAAGAAGAACTTTGAGATATTGCCTGCCAAGTAAAGGAGTGGTTCTTATGAAATGGTTCTACATTAGTGTGCATTGGTGTTCTGTGTTTTATCGGCTTGTTACTTTAGATCACCTTAACCTGTTGAACAAAGTGTAGTCGTTCTCTGGCGCGATTCTACGAGGATGAATAACGGTGGCGTTGTTTTCTTCAAGAACTGGCTCTTCTCTATTACCACACAGACGTTCTACTACCACGAATTCGATCCTCATAACGAACCTTTTGGACTCTTAGCAAATATGTGCACTTGAAGGATGAGAGGTCGTACGAGGGTTAGGAATTTGTTTGAAAAGACATTGATGGTTACACCGAAATTGTCAAGGTGAAGACTCAACGTTTCTTTGGAGGATGTCAACTGAGATGTTACCATTATATTTTCACATTTAAGTAGGAACCCAGGTGTTAAGTAATCAGAGTGTTTAAAGGGCACCTAAATATCTGTACCAACAGGTTTTAGTTTGGTGAGAATTCATACTCACCATTCCTAGGCTTATTGACCTGCTACATATTATTAATGATATTATTACAGCGTGCTACTCATCATATTAACTAACAACGAGAATTTATATATTAATAGCTATTGTCTCTAATTTCATTTAATCAACTTAAATGATTAATAATGATTAAATCAATGAAAATCACGTATTTGTTTGATAAAAATAATAAAATTTGGGCAAAAATGCAGTTGAATAATAGGCCAAGAATTTGGTGAATTAATCCATTGGGGAACAAATTTGAACCTACAACCTCATGTCGATGAAAAACTCATTTTTTATTGGATGTTTTTTCCACATATTTAACCATTGTCCTCTAATATATTCTTTATTTTTCTCATATTGTCCTCATTCATTCGCATTTAGAGGAAGCCTTAATGGAAATTGAGATTCCAAAAATATTTGAATAATTCCACCAGGACGATTAAGAACTCAATATCCTTGACATCTCATTCAACACCTACGCAACACAATTCCAACTACATATCTGTCATTTTTTTATTGGACCATGCTACCATAGAGATAAAGGCGTTTGTAAACCCATAGTCATGAAAATGAGACTGATTTACACCTTTTTAATATTTTAAAGTGACACTCAATACTACAAAATTTTCGTCCTACCCGACTTCATTAATATTGATGTTAAGGTTTTTACCCATACCGATGTGAGGAGAGGATACAACTGTAGCCCTACCTTAACCCTTAAGAGGAAACAAAAAAGGGCGGGTCGAGGGTGGTTAGAGGGTGGGTTAATGGTGAAATACATGTTTTTATCCACTTAATAAATTTCTACATAGGCTCCATATATCATTATTCTGCCCTCTAACCTTTCACAACCAGGAGTATAGTAATTTCCTTAATCCAAGTTAGTTTAGCCATCCTACAATAGGGGACATGTTTCATACTTTTCTATCTAGATGAAATTCTACATTTTCCTTTTCCATTTCTTTCCATCTCGTTTTCCTTCCACCAGATATTATAGGCATAGTATGAGCAAATTGATTCTGTCCACCAATCGTTCAGATGACTTTTTATATGTAGATTGTCAACATAGCTCTAAACCTATTAGTAAATTTTTATTCCTCGATCCTCACTTGCTCGTCAGTATCTCTTATAAGCATGTACATCCTTCTAAGAGCTTCAGGTATCCTCGAAAGAGGAGGATTTTCCTTGCCATTCAATGTAAAATTGCTCTTCAAATTAATATTGCCTTGTTACAAGTTCATTATTTTCAATGGGATAAGCGATGATGATCGTTTAACCTATACGTATTTTTCTTGGACAATGATTTGTTACCTTTCATCATGTATTCATGCCTTTTCGGCCATGACGCTAATGCTAAATTGTTCATCACCCAAATAAAAAATTCGAGCCATATGTTGTTGTCATGAAGCACCAATGATTGTGATGAACCATGCAATATTGGCCTTGTCCTCAATGTTTATCCGTAGAAAATATAACTTAATTCTTCTAATATTTTGAAGAGGAGACAACCATTTTAAAGTTATAGTTACGATTTGGAATTATACCATTAATATTTAAAAAATAAGGAATAGTATTTAGGTGTCTTCAATTCATAGCTTCCACGTGATGGTTATAATGGTAGGTCTATTTCAAGAGTGGGAATTTAGTATTTAGTGTTAGAAAAATCGTAGTATGAAGAAATATTTTATTGCCTTTATTATTTACATGTAATGTTATTTAACTTAATATATCTTTCTTGTCTTATTTCATCTTAGTTCACTAAGAAACTATCAAAGCTAAAGCATATGAGATCAAGGACACAATATATAGGCAACACTTAGGCTGGGAAACTTCCACTCAAAATGGAAACCTAATAAGTAGTTCTTCCTAAAGTATATTATTGAATTTATACTTACTCACACACTTCATCCACACCAAGTTAGCCTTCATTTCGATCTCACTTTTTGACCCAGTAATATAACATAACACCAATGCTATGATAAATTTTCAACCTTACTTTGGAACTTTGTTCAGAGAAAAGACTTTATTAACATTTAGGCATTTAAGCCTAACTTATGGAAATTTTTTAAGAAAACCGAACCAAGATTTGGACCTTATTTTTCTTTTCAAGATAACATAACAACTTTGAAGCACCTTCAAAACAATGAGGAACTTTATCTTTCCACAACTGGGAACAAGCGTAGAGAGAGAGAGAGACCCTAAAATTATTAATCATTCAAATTATCTCAAACTCATACTGACCCCTTCCTGAAACTACAATTTTTTCCCAGGCAACAGCGGGTATAATGCAAATTTTCATAGTGAGCAGTCCAAATTGTTCAGTCATGTACAGGTTTAGTTTCAAAAATTCATAAATATACTAATCAATTTAAAGAGTGAATTGGGGTGGGAGGCTCACAAACTTATCAGACTCATAATGGAAACATAATTACATGATTCAAAATCCTAGAACAAACAATTTAAATATAAATGACCTATTAACTCGTAAAAACTTAGCAAATTTCAAAACCAAGAATTTCACCTAAAATAATATGACCATGAAACCCATGTTTTAAAAAGCACTCTAACAATAATATAAAATTATTTTCTTTATTATTTTAACAAGCACAACAACATTGACTCAAATAATTTATGAAGACCGAACTCAGTTACAATATTCAACACTCCTCTAACTAGGGAGGTACATAATATATGGCTCCAAGTAATATCTTCACTATGAACAATGAATAATTAGGCAATGCTTATCCTAAGGACTAGATTTGGGACCAGTGGAATTCTAGTCCATTGGTCTTTCTAACACCTAGGCACCGTAATTCCATGGACAAGATTCCCCATCACGAAATCTATCCAAGGAATAACAATATTTTAGCTTTGTCATGCCCACTGCGCCTGCTACTTACAAATAAAACCCAGAACACAGAACAACTGTTGGCAATTCGTCGATGCAATGTTTTACCTGCTGTGTCCTAACAATGTTTGATTTTTACGAATCAATCAGAATAAGATATGAATAGACCCTATTAGTTGATGAACCTTGATTTTTCACCATAAATGCAATAAAATACACAGATTAAAATGAATACACCTACTAGATACTCTAACTGTCATTTCAAGCATAAACCCCAGATCAACTTATCATCCCAGAAATTCAAACTTTGACTGGATTGCTTCAAACTCTTAGACTTATGATAATTATAATGCCTATATATATATATATATATATATATATACATATATATATATATATATATATATATATATATATATATATATATATATATATATATATATATATATATAAACTAATATGTATAAAAATACTATATTTTAAAATATAAATACATTAGACGTATTAGATTCAAACTGCCCACATATAACTAGGGCTAAACTTAGGACTTTTACATACATAATAGTTTTTCTTTTTAACCCATGTTCTGCATGTTTCAGTCATTTAAATAAAATCCTTATTATATCAAAAATTCAAAGGTTCACATATTTCAAATTCAGTCATTTATTCTAATAAGTGATCTTCCATGACCATATCAAAACCCTGCAAACTTACATCATCAATACATCACCATAATATCAATTTCCTTTGTCAGAATAACCTTAATTAGGCGTTTCGTGTTTCTGCTATTATTAAAATACGATTAAAGTTAAAGTCAAGAAAGAAAAATTTTAGGGTTATTTTTATGAAAAAATAGAGACATATGTGAGTAGATTCACCGTATGATGAATCACTCCCAAATAAAAATTTAAGTTTTAAGAGTTTTCAGACACAATGTTCAAAAGAAGGAATGGATATTCTGTATGAATAACAAAGCTATAATTCAAGAGGTACCTTTGCTTATTGAAAATATTTTAAATCCAATGCTTTTCCTTGTTAGGTCTTATTTATTAATTCCTGACGCCTTCTTTCATGATCCCTTTATATTCATAAAAGCTATTTTCCAGACATGAATTAGACCTAGAAATGTGATTAGTATTTAATATAATCCAAACCTTTAAACAAACAGTATAAACTAAAACCGTAGAGAACGTATAATGATCAGTAGTTGTTTCAAATTTCTCCAAAGCTTTGAGGCCTAAAATTAGAAAACATAGTACCAGCTTAAAAATATGTTAAACTCACAAATAAATACAAAATATACAAAAATGAAATATATAAAGTTAGGAAATGTGCTTAGTAGTGTAATTCCCTATTTACTCTCTTCAACCTTCACTCGAGGATTTTTCCATTACTTTGAAATATTTCTATTTTTGTATTTCAGGATTTGTTTAAGATTTTCATCCCATTTGATCCTCGAACAGATGTCAGGATTTCAATGTAGATATATTTCATCATTTGATTTTCTTGCATTAGATTCATTGATTTCTAATGCAGATTGCTTCGTAATCCCATTGATTTTTCAATTAAATGCATTGATTTCATTGTAGATGTCATTTCTAATCCCATTTGATTGCTTTCAATTAACCATTGATTCAGTGTAGATATTGGTTTCTTAATCCTATTTTCTTAGTTACACTAGATGTGCAATCGATTCAAGTATAGGTTTTTATTTAGAACTTATCTTATTGCTTGCATTAGATGCAAATTTAGTAGAAGTTTTTTTGTAATTTGCTTGACTTCACATTAGATGTATTTATTTTAATGTAGATGCGATTTCATTTGATGTAATTGGATTCATGATGGTACATTAATTGAAACTGATTTTATTAATAATGTGCATTTATTTTCAACAAAGGACAAAAAATGTTGACAATGGCATTAATTTTTTTGTTATAGTAATTCAACTCATTAACATTGAGAGTAGAAAGTAGAGGTAATGTACAATTAAAGCATACTAGACATGTCTCACTTACCCTCTACTAATTGGTTCTCGTCAAATCACCGATGCACCCTTTAACCACCACCTTTTCTAGTGCTTCTTCGTCTTCTTGCCTTCACACATGCCTACACCAACCAAGGACAACTGTATCTCCATCCCGCAATAGTATTGCTATAAATAATTTCCATGTAATCAAGGACAAGATTCAGGAGTGACAACAAGAATGCTTCTCGCACTTACAAAGGTTTCACATACATAGGAATATCCACCACTCATCGATTTATCGAATAATCTTCATCAGAAACTTAAATCATACTTAGACTAACCAGCACTACCACCACCACATGAGAGCCTTTCATAAGCTCCACTACCATGTGCACAGGAACTATACACCATACTCGTATTTAATAGATAGAGCACCGCATCAAAACCAGAATAAAAATGTAAAATTTCCCTACTAGCAGACATAGACTACTAAACCTATAATAACCATAATACTTCCTACTGTTAGAAATTTCTCAACAATTAGAAGACATATGTAAAAATATATTTTAAGTTTACACACTAATGTTTACTTCTCCAATCACTTAAAATACCACTAATCCACCTTTCCTTATCCTTCTTACACACTAAAAGCAACAAACTAATATAGAATTATTTCCTGCCATCACACATGTGGATGAACATACTATTAAACCAACTTCATTTCAAGTAAAAGTACATTTCCACCAAACCATGAGAGGATGAGTTAACAAGCTCTCATCCTTTTCCAACTTTCCACCTTCCAATACCATCAACAACCAACAAATGAGCAGAGAACATTATTAGGGTTTCATATTACTATGAGTTGCAATGTAAACAACACAAAAACTTGAAGTCATTACACCAAATAATGTACCCAGAAACAAAAGGTATCATTTTAAGGTGGTGATATTTAAACAAAGTGCTTCAAGTCGTGTTATATATGTTTCTACCATACTTGGTTGGTTTTTTTTCGCTTATGTGTACAGTTGCTCAATTTATTGCTATTATATGGGGTTATTTTTTAGTTACTACCTTTTAAAGGTATGAAGGGAAATGAGAAACAAAAACATGAAATAATTAACACCATATATTCGAAATAAAGCGATCTTATGCATGCATAGTCAAAATGAACACTAGAAAACTTTAAAAGAAAGAAGAATGTATCAATTTTTAAAAACTTATAAACAGTTATGTCGTATAATAATTACTAAAATGAATATCAATTTTCAAAACATAGTTGATGTAGACCTAGTAGCTCCTTGAGCTACTAGGTGAGGGTTTCACTAATGTTTCCAACTCCATAACCAATTTTTTTCACCAAATCACATACAAAATTGTACGAGACCTAGAATTTTCTTCACGGGTTGATAGATGGAGATTTAGCTAGTTCAAAACATACCCTATCTCATTATTTCATCAAATTTCTCGCCTTCATAATTTTGTAGAATTGGATCCCTAAAACATAATATTTTGTGTATAACATATTATATCATAACATACTGCTAACTTGGGTTTGCGCGCACTAATGTTGTATAATACCATATATGGCAGTTTTTCATACTAATATTAGCATATCGGGATACTCTATGATACCATATTTTGTTTGAGGATACTTATCAGATCACCCGTTTTGATATAATCTGCATCTTATATCGCATCCAAGTCTTTTGTGATCCATAATGTAGACAAATGTCCCTTGATGACTATATCATTAGTATTTGTCTAATAATGATGCATTGTTCTAAAAACATATTATAAGACAAATACGCTTACAAGAGGGATTGTATATACCATAAGAGAAACAAATGTCCATTTATATTTGTATGAAGACTACTAAAGAAACAATTTTATCAATCTAAACAAAATTGCAATACAAGAGAAAAAGTTACGTACTTATTTAACACAAAATAAAACCATAAGAAAACATAGAAAAAAGAGAAAACATATGAATAATGAAATATCAAATGCATAACTTGAAAATCAATCGTAAGAGAAAGCATAATATTAAAATGAATGCAAGGTTGCATAAACTCTTTTTTCAATATCCTTTGTTTAGAATTTTTTAATATATTTCAATAATATTTTATGTATGTTATATGTTAAATATATTTTCTATAGAAAGAATGTATTTTTTTGCATTTTACCAGTTTTTCTTCAATTAATATATTTACCTACATTATTTTCTAATTATAGTAATAGCACAACTTTCTAGTAGTACTATTTTTGCAAATTTTTTTAGCGATTGTAATAATGTTATAGTTAATAACAAACACTACCATACAACATCACTTAAAAAAACTTAATTGCAATTTTATATTTTTACTGTCATTAATATAATCAATAGCAGATAAGCTATTGACTACTTTGGTTTTACCATAATTGCGAACTGCAGCTTCAACATCACCTTTTAACCTACTACCAGTACTAATTCCAAAACTACGAGCACGTCATATCACTCCTATTCTACGATTATCCTTTTGCCTCATTACGGTTAAAAGAGCTGGTAACCTAATTTTCAGAATAAAAATTACTATTTTCTCACAATAAAAAATAATGAATATCGTAGGATACTAAGTGGTTATCGTATAACTACCTTTCCAACAAAAACAACTAGATAAAGTTTCAAATAATTTTCAAAATACTTTAAACTCTAGTTCTAATCACTAATGTAATCCTATGGATGTTAAAGACATGTAGCCTACACCTTGCCGAGTCGTGTAACCTTTTCCCACTATATTCCGTACACGATCACTACAAAGCATGAAATGGACATGCAGGCATCGCTCACCAAGGGCACTAGTATGTAGTCAACATATCCAATGTCGTATTGGATAAAATGGGAAAGGTATTAGATTAGCATGAAAAGACCACGTTTTTGGTACTTGTTTCAAACCATTCTTTAAAATCTTGATTTTTTAGCATTAAACCGACCATCGTGAACATTCTCCACCATCAGAATATTTGGGTTCCTTTCTCAAACTATCAACAAAAAGAGAGTGATGGTACAAACTCTTCACCTTTTCCAGTTTCAACCACCTAAATTTTGTTGAATTCTAGCAATTTGAATCATGAAGAGGATAATTTTCTCGTATTTGTTCTTGTCTTTCTTTTTCTTACAGATAATATCTTGTCAGTAATTTCTCCTTAATATGTATAAAAATCACTTGGAAGAACAACATTCCATCCTCGTATTTAATCAAAGGACATCACAACCAAAAATATTTTACCTTGAAGATCATTACGTATTTACGTTTAACATGTCACTTTGCACTTGGTTCATCCTTGATGAATTCAATCAAGCAGTTGATATGCACCCACTTTTCAAGAAATACATTATGAAGCCCATACAGCGCCTGGATCACCTCTTGAAAAATTTTGTTTTCACTTTATAACACCAGACTGTAATTTGTATATTTGTTCACCTTCCATTGTTCGCCATGATATGTTGCTACACCAATGCGTTTTTTACCTTCTTTAGAGGAAACGCAGTTACACTTAAAGAATGTCATATCACAGCTACATTTAGAAATATCAAAATTAAATACATTTTGCATTTGATTCATCTCCTTGAAAGTCTCATTTGTTAAATACTCATGCTTGAATATTAACAATGAAAAATTCTATCAGAGTTAACACCTTCTTTCATTTTTTCATATCTATAAGAGACAAAGTCATATCTTTAATATGAACTTTAACAATACACCAATCCCATTATTCAAAGGATACTTTGTCTTCATGGAAATGTAGAAATATTTTCCATCATAAGATATGATTCCCAAAAACTTTAACACAAATATCAAGCAGAATTGTTAATTGTTCAACTCATTTAAGAAAGTTGATTAAACCATGACGCACCTACACTAATTTTCATTCTCATATCCCCAATTTAAATACACACCTAGGATTTAACTAAATGTCTTGATCTCTTGACAATATCTTTCAAGAGATAATAGTTTATTGTGAACTACTATCACGTAACATACCACCAGCGCGAGATGACCCTAATATGGAAAGTTTCAATTATTAATGGCATCTTGAGCAACATTGATACAACTTTGCGAACTAGTAACTTCACTTACCTTTCCAAACTCATCGATGGCATCGTTGTTTCATTCGCATCAAACCTAAATCATGTTGCATTTTTGCCATCCATTTTCTCCTTTCTTTCAAACTTGGATCTTACTCTCTAGATGAAGTTTCCACAAATTATCTTCATTATTTCCGTATTGGAACAATTTTTTCATGTCACTTTTTATTTCTTCATCATTAGCATTTTTTCTGTTCCTTTCCACCAATGTTACCCTTTCATTTTTTCTTAGACTTGGCGTTATCTTTTCATTGTTTATCATTAACATAAGCTTCTCTTGCCTCTAAACGTAACGCTTGTAAAAGCATAAACTTCATCTAAACTTGTAGGGTAAAACAAGACACTTGCAGCCATACCAGGAAACTTCAATGGGTTTGAACAAAAGTACCTTTAGTTTTCAACTATAACTCAAAGATCGTGTTTTTCTTCTAAACTATTGAATACATATTCAAGCACACTTTATCACCTTCATCAAATAGGTTAAGCATTTCACTAATGCTTTCTCCATGTCCCTTGAATTTTATTTCAACAAATACAAGTACCACCTTGAAGAAGAACCAAATCTCATCCATCACCCTTTATCTTGTATCATGTATCATTAATTTTCTGTTGATTAACCCAATTATCTAATCTTCTTAGCATTTAGGTCTCAATTATATATGAACTAAATTTTGAACAGTTTCAATAGTGGATTTTTACCATTTATTTAATGCAGGTGTTTGTATGACTGATGTGAAGATACTGGTGAAGATGGTAATGTAGATGAGGAAGAATGGTAGTCAAAGGTATGTCACCATTCTCCATTACTTTTTTGATCCTTGTCCTCATTCCTCTTGAAGACTTTTATCCTCATACTGCTTCTACCTTGCAAGCTTGTAATATCCTCATAGAGAACTTTTCACCAGTCATGTCATAGAATGATTTTCTAATTTATTTTATCATCGACATATTCATGCTCTCTTCATATTCTGCGATTGTTAACTTTTCAGCATACCTGAGTTTAATTTTTTTATGGAGATTATGGAAATTTTCCTGTTTCTTCGCTAATTTGAATTACGAGGTGCCAAACCACAAGATTGTGTCTTGTTTCAACCTAAATGGGAAACATCATAGCCTAAATTAAACCTAAAAATAAAAATAATCAAAATGACAGAATAAAATTGTTCATATGAAATTTTTGTTGAAATAGGTTTTAACTTTATGCCAGAACGCAAGAACACACAAAGACGTTTTTTTAAAAACAAAATTTTTTAAAAAAAATAAAAATTAATAACAATAATGATCCAGGAGGATGGTGGTCGTACCCAACTATTCCACTTCTGGGGCCCCACAATTGTTCTTTTTTCATTTTTTAGTTTTCGCACAACTTACTATTACGCTTTTCGTTCTAATCGTATTTTTTTGAGGCTCTAAACCACATTTTTGTAAATGGAGATGAATATATCATGGACTAATTTTTTCTTATTAAAATTTTTGTTCTTCTATTAGATCTTTCAACATATAGTATGTACGTAAAAAGAAATCCAGAGAAGAAGTGCCCCCAGGAAGTTGAAACACCAATTTACCCACCAGCTCCATATTTTTGGCGCTACTCTAGTGATTTTTGGCTTTTTATATTTCCATTGTTTCTAATAAATAGGTCTCGAGCTCTCATTAAATTGCTAGAGGCTTTCCCCAGACACTCATATCTTTCTTAGAGATAGCTACCACATTCTAATGGTAGTTTTATTTCTACCTTCTATCTGTAAGAAAAATTTTCAATTTTTTGATATTAATGAAAATGAAGGTTATTTCTACCATTCTTATTTATGATTATATTAATTAAGCAGTTCTCGTACAAATTTGGGATCATGGTATCAAATCAAATTTGCTTTTTTTCGTATCTTTCTTACATGTCTCCAACGAGGTCGTACATAAGGATAGTTTGGTCCGTGAACCTTTGCAAGATTAAATTTCAAACCTCGTTATTTTACAGGGACAAAAGAAAGATGAGGAGCAAGAGATCTCTACTGAAGACATTTATATGCCCTCAAACAAAGTGATGAGTAAGATAACTTTTTCCCACCGACGATGACCCTAAACTAACAACACTCGAAGGTGTGTATTCTTTACACAAGTACTGAGATTCGATATTTATAACAACAGAGGCAGACATTGGAGAGACAAGCAATCTATTTAGAAGGATATTTATTTGTTCATGAATTTTCTCCTGTGAGAAGATTATTTACAATTTTCAGATGCCCCTATGTCAAGTGACCTGTGGGAAGCCCACCGTGACAAAAAGAATGAGACAAAACTTTCTTCAACAGCACCACTTGGAATTTTTTTCAGAGAGACCACCGATGAAATAACAACACCATCCCGTGAGCTATGAAGACAAATACATGCAAATGACCATGCTACGAAAAACAAAGGATCATATGGACACATAACTTATTCAGCCTTAGCACTGTTGGGTATCAAATATCTGCAGAAACATCAAAAGTAAAGCATCACAGCCTGTTCACACAAATGAGGAATGGAGTTCTCAGTAACATCTCTTTTATATGGCACACCCTATGCTGCCAAGATTGAACATGTTAAATTCATGTCAAGGCGAGACTTGGGACCATAATCAAACAAAGGAAGGCCCCAAACCACAGAACAAAGGATGTATCCAGCAAGGCATGGTGCAACTCACATGTCCGTCAAAGCCACAAGTAAAGAACAATCAAGAAACAAAGAAGGACATGGGAAAGGGTGAGTTCCAGGTTCACTCATAAACACAAGTGAGTCCTAACCAAAGCTGGTGGCCAAGATGAGGCTGGGGCGTGCTGCTTCCGACCGACCAGAGCTCAACAAGGAACACAAATGGAAACGTATTATTGATGGCTTGCCACCGTTGCCACTACGAATATCCAAAGTGAGGAATCGGAAGATTCCAGGAGGAGGAATGTCTCTTCCACCCCGTATGCGCGGCTCTCAAAGATGCTTCATTGTCGACAATGTGAGCCATGTCTCTATTTTGTGAGACATGTTACTTAACGTGAACAACGAATATCTACATACCATCGCAGTGGCTTCACCAAGGACGAGATGTCCGGTATCGTCAAATGGCGTCTCTATAGCATGGGCCTTCATGATGAGGTATTATGAAGCACTGCTGATGTTTCTGGCGGTGATTAGGGAACCATTGTGGAAGGCTGGCGTTATGTATGACCCACTGTTGTTATTAATATTAGAAGAAAGAAGAGACATTTAGGTACCACCGCTTATCTTTGCTCATCGCAAAAACGCAAGGCTATTTTCAAACCAAGAAACAGCTGCGGATGATTCCCCGCAGCATGATTAAAATAACACTTCATGACAGCCTCTACATGACAATGGATAACGCAGGAGAACATGGGGACATCTTTCACCCTCACCCATGTGTTCATTTTACATCAACAACAAGCAACGCCTGACCGACTTTGCCAGCGCCAACGCAATGGACGACTATCGGCGTTTGCTCAAGAACGGCAACCAGGAGGTATTGAGGACACAGTAGCGCGTCGCATCCCACTGTTCACCATTGCCGGGAGCCTGATCGCATAGCACAGCATAGCGATGGGACGGAGACTCTGGGGACGACTATCGGGTATTGAATAAGACTGTTGTCCTAACAGGGCATCATCCTATGGATTGATGATCTTTTGGGACCAAATCTAAAGGTGAAAATATTTTGCAAGATCACCAGTTCAGTATCACCAAGCACTAATTGAACCCTCGACAAAATACTCTTCAAAGCCAAGGAAGGTTCGAATGCTTATGCCTTTTCGTTGAAGAATGCTCCCGCAACTTGCGAGGATGATGAAGACATTCTACGCTATTCACGAACCTATATTTGTACTGTGTACTTGGATGATATTTTTGATCTTTAGCCGGGATGTAGAAGAGCACCTCACCACATCCAACAAGTCCTCCAAATATTGGTGGCGGGCCAAGTTTTAGTGCGAATTTGGAGAAGTGCTCGGTGCATGACCCAAAGTTCAATATCCTGGGATACACTATTGATGGTGTATGTATCCAACAAGATCCATGTCATTCGGGATTGGTTAGCCAACTACTATAACAGCAGCTTCGTAGCTCGGTCTTGCTAATGCTCATTATAGGTTCGTGTTGGGATTATTCGTTACCGCTTTCGAGTCAATTCACATGAGGAGCGAGAGAAAACATTGTTGAACCTTCAACAAAAGGCATCTGGCGAATTGAAAATCACCTATTTCAGCTTGTTGCTTCACATTACCGTATCCTGAACAACTATTTGAGATTTAGACAAATGCTCGAATATGCTACTGCAGCTTATCATAAAAAAGGACATTCAATAAGATATCATAAAGTAATGCCTGCTACTGGTGTATGTTCCACTTATGACAACAACGTATCCTTCTGTCAGCAAGCTAATTTGTCAGTTTAAAGCAGTCATTTTTGTGAAGGAAAATTATCCATGACCATCAATTTCGTAACATACAGACATATGAAGTTAATGCCGAATGGCGGTCCATATCTCAACACTTTTCATTTGAACAAGTACAAGAAGGGTAGCACCAATAATGTTGGAGACCGCCATAACCAACCATCAGATCAAGCGCTACCACTAAGCTTCTCAACTTTGTAGCTTAGACTTAGTGATCAGTTTTCTCTATGAGATAATCAATTGGCGACACTATACAAGACTTTTTTGGGGCATAAATTTCATCACCTAAGATACTTTCAACAATGACATCTTTTGTGTTCCTTTTTCATGAGTGCTATGATATGAAGCATATCAGCTGATTCACCTATATTTTAATGTAGAACAGTAGTTGCATTGTTGCATATTTTGTCATTAAATCATATGATGTTTAGAATATCAGATCCTTGCAATGCCATTGCCAAACCGATTATCATACAAGACCTATACACCGCCATACCTACATTAATTCCACTTGGGAATCATCTTCATGATTAATACCGCCTTGTTTACCACATGAAATGAATGTGTTTTGTATTAGCGACCAAGATGACACGTGACACGGCAAGAAGAATATCACGTTATAAGCCATCACAACTTTCGAATATGGCGTACCAGATCCTACACTATCATAACACATTGGGATAGTAGGTTCTCAACATAATGGTCTGTTCGTCAACAAGCGATACCAAGCTCACCGTTTACCAACTTTTCCATCCCCAAACAGTCAAGCAACAGACAAGTTAATAACATAATGATTGTATATAATGTGCATGTATAATTCAACTATCCATTTATTACGATTTGTTTCTATGTACAACATATTTATAATCTAGTTTCATACTAATTACCATATCCTTTCAAAATATCAACATTATGTCCATTGATATAATATTATTATGCATTGCTCGAAGCCGTATTCGCCTATGTCCAGCTTGTTGACAACCAAGAGTTTACTTAGCATATCTAAACATCCATCAACAA
Source organism: Pinus albicaulis (assembly GCA_034641835.2). Classification (NCBI taxonomy): domain Eukaryota; kingdom Viridiplantae; phylum Streptophyta; class Pinopsida; order Pinales; family Pinaceae; genus Pinus; species Pinus albicaulis. Next base: position 1,320,048,627 of record CM076584.1, on the reverse strand, counting down.
AGTTCATGAAATATTGGATAGACACCGCGCAGCATAAGCAATGCGCACAGATCAACACCGTGCCACATAACTTCTGTATGCTAAAAGTATGGCTACACGGTACATTATTGACCCCACCTAAGAAGCCAGACGCAGATATGACTATACACCATCACTGTTGTCAGTAGAACAATTTTTCCAAGTTCAATATTCTGAAATATCTTTATATGTAACTTCAGATCTAATGACCATCGTCTTTACCACCTCATCGACACCATGCAACAACTTCACACCAATAGAGTTAAACCAGATTTACGTGAGTAATGTTAACATTGTAATGCGATATGAAAATCAAGAACATCACTAAATATCTAAATGCATTTAGTTTTTCAAAGCTAGCCAACTCTCTTTAATTAATAGCATATCACGACAAGTCCGGCAGTAATTTTCATCTTATGGAGGAACTTAAATAAGAAGGAAGACGTTTCATATAAAATAGAACATCCAGTACACAGTGGTCACTCACTTATTCCACTTGGCTCCACCATTTTCTTCGTTTTTCAATTTCAAACAATCTTCATTATTTTTAGCGCTGTGTCCTAAATTCGGAGCTATTTTGAGGCTATAACGATGTTTTTTGGGAAAAGGGAGAGAAACATGGGTCCATATACCAAAGTCTTCAATAAAAAATTTGTAGTCCTTGACATGATCTTTTTCAATGGGTATTGTATTGCACAAACAGACATCGATGCCAAAGTTATGTTTCAAAATAACACCAATTTACCCAAATAGGTTCATATAGATTTGGCACTACATCTCATAGTTAGTTTTCAACGTTTAGATTTCCATTGTTTATAAACAACAAATAGGCTCTAGCCTCGTTGTCACTCAGCTTTAGAGGCATGTAGCCGCTACACTTTCCGCAGACAGCTACCGCCTACAAGCCAAGCCCATTTGCCTTGTGTTGCACTTAGTTTCGATAATAATGAAATGAAATGTTACCTAACTTATTATTTATTTATGGTTACATGTTTATTCTGCTATGCCTCCCCGTGACAACCAAATCGTAACAACACAAAACATCAAGATTTGAAGGAGTTCACCAAGCATATCTCTCGCTTCAACTCCAACACAATGGCTGCTCAAAAAAATATGTTTACCGTTATGAGCCTGATTATTTGTTTATTTTTTATCACAGCATTGGACCTTTTGTACTAATGAAGCATGTCATAATGAATGTTAATTATGTGTCCAGGTCACATTTATGGAACTAACGCTTCGCAGAAGTCACATCTAAGCTAAAAACATATGTAAAATTTTCCTTGTAAAAAAAGCGGTACTTTCATCAACTGGTCAGTCATTAGTGACATCCATTTGTGTTGTTTAGTTGAAGCCACCAGAAGTTGCAACTGCTTATGAGGAATACAATGAATGCTGTGTATTTTTACAAGAATAGATAACACCTGCTACAGAAACTTATAGGATATTATCATGATTCGACAATAGTTTTTTCATTTTACTGGATAACAAAAGGAAGCGATTGACTGTTTTGTGATGTAGCTCAAATCAAGAACCATGTATATTTGTGTTCTGTTTTTATTGTTTTAGAAGCTGTTTGCATATTTTATAAATGGCTCAGAATATTTAATTTTTCATTTACATAGAGCCAAATTATTTGGCTATAAACTTGTATATACCGTTCTAGGGGACAACAAAGATGGTAAGTTGAACAGTTTAATGGCTAAAAATTCTGCGAAGATGAAATGAAAGACTATATATACTGTATATATATATACTCACCATTGACATAAAAACAAATAAGTTGATGATTATGACGCTAATGATATTTCGATAGAAAGGCACCAAAACAATACATTTGTTTGTCGCGTTTATAGCACTTCAATATTTTAAATAAATAACAGAGGTTTGATTAAGGCACTACAAACGATAGTACCCTGCACTTAAAATAATGTATTTTATAAAACATTTATATTTAATATGAAGATGTTGAAGGTGGATCTGCTGTAGTACCATTTAAATGATTTTAATATAGTTACCAACAACAAGTTTTTGTAGGGGTAACCTTGATGATGGATAGGATCTTTTATTTCTCAGTGTCTATTGCTGCAAATAACATGGAATGCTTTAGTTATGTATTAGTAACCTCAACTGATTCTGTAATTTAAAATTTATTATGCTAATGTTTTTGTATATATATATATATATAATAGAATGGTTATATTTATACTGTACCTGATAAACGAGAAGAAATGAAAGATATCGACCTCATGAACTGTATAAATATCCATGTCTGGGATTCTGGAGGCAATGAAAATGCAGAATAATGGACAATTTTCAAGAAAGCTTAGATCTCAATATACATGATAATAATAAAAAATGGCAATAACAATAAGCGATGCGCTAAGATAAAGCTGATTACCTTTCAAATGTTATTAACTATTAGTAGGATTTAGGTCCTGTCCATGCTGCGATTGATAAGAAGATTACGACTATGTTCAAGACATTTTAGCCTGTCAGGTGATGATAAACTGCAAAATTGTTAATGATAAACAAACAACAATTGGAATGCAATGACATGAACCAGGTGCACCAGATTCAATATGAAAAAATATAATTTCAATGGTGTCAATTAGGCGTTGAAGGTTGTGTGACAAATCATACAACTTGAAGGTCACCATTATTTCGTACGTAAAAAGTATACAGTACTGTATTTATAATGGTATTTAACTTTTCAACATCAACGTATGAAGACAACAATGTTGTATCAACATAATGATGAGAAGGGGATAAATATCGTCTTATCAAGAATTTTACGTCATCAGTATTAATTGACTTAGAACAAATGAAATAGAAGAACATTCTAGCTAAAGAAAAAGAAGATCAAAATTAGAGCTGTACAAGGTATGGTTGCAGACCGCCTATGTTACCTTCGGTAGTTCTCATTATTATGTTACTTTTTATTCATGATGCAATTAGAAAAATATGGATTTATTAGATCAAAATAATATGATGTATTTGATACTTTCAACAATGGAGACTAAATGATATTGAGATAAGAAAGAAGAAGTAATCAGCATTTAATGGAGGTGTATACGATGAGTTTGATATATACAACTAAAGACATGGAATTTGTAGATAGCAGACATTTAGCACCATGAAGAAATAAAATGGTGATGAACGAATAATCATGGATAAACAAGATATCACGTGATTACTTTTACAATTTTTAAAACAAGTAGATACCATTTTATCTAATAAATACAGGGCCTTCAAGTTCCTTGGATGTATTCTAGAGGAATGGCGGTAAAAAGGTGTCACTTGTTTTAATGGATCATCAAATTTTAAGAAAATATATGTTTGATAAATCAACAAGGTTCGGTATTTTGATATGGTGCCAATGGATTTGAGTTATGGCTTTATGATACAACATGGAAATCAACAGATAAGATGAAGATTCAATAAAAATATTTAGTACCAACAGCTAATGCAGCAATATAGGTGAAAAAAGAAGACAAACGATGACTTTAGAAAGAAAATCTTAAATACAATCAAGAGCTACAACAACACAAGCACCTTTAAATATTTTAAAACAACAAGATCATTGTATACTGCATCACTGAATGATACTCCCTTCAATATATTATTTATTGTTGGGATTTATTCCAGGAATCGCATGTTATAAAAGAAGCTGGAAGCACATGCTGAGATCAAAAGTATTGTCATTCATGAGAAGAGATGACTTTAATGCAAGCAATTTATCGGTAATTGAATGTGTTGACCTATAAAATTACACCAGTATTGAATAATGAAAGTTAAAGTAAAGAAGATGAGAAATGAAAACTGATGACTTAGTATAAATGTACAAAAGAAAGGTATTGGTTTTTATGAAATATTTCTCCATCATGATGACTTCAATTAGAACTATGTTCATTCTTGTAGCAGTGAATATTTAATATGAACAGATAGATGAAGACAACATTTTCCATGGAGATTTGGAGTGAAGAGATCTATATAGATAAACCATAGTTTGATATAGAGGTCAAAGGAATAAAAACTAGTGTTTAGAGTTAAAGAAGAGATTATGCTTATTACATACGTACAATGATTGGTAGTCTGAATTTGATACAAGTTTATGTCCTAATCACAGTAGTAGATGCTACCTCGATCACTTGTTTATATGATCATAAAGCCATATATGTATTATTACTATGTAGATGACATGCTTGTATATGGTGGTCTATGCATGCAGAAAGAAATAATGTGTCAAAAATAAAATTGGAAAATTCATTTTCAATGAGTGTATTTGGGAGTTAAAATAAATTCTAGTATGATAACAATAACTAGAGACAGGAAAAATCACAAATTAACACTTGTGTTTATGAGTACATACACAAAGCTGAAAATATTAAATATGATGATGTACTGATAGACACATTTTGCTAGCCATACAAAGCTTAGTAAAGAAATGCTCAAGACCCAATAAACAGTTTGATATATCTTCCTAAAGTTCCATATGCAGATCATATCATTTGGGACGTTTTATATGTATGCAATGACTCCAGATAAGGTCTGATATTGCACTGCAACGAAAGGAGTTGTAAGAAGGTACATGAAAGAAATTCAACAATAGTACATGGATGGACAGCTGAAATGGATTCTCGTGACATTTGAGATATGCTAAACTAAGCATATGCTTATAGTCTTTCGAAATTTACCTTTACGGATATGTTGATGACGTATGGCAAGGTGTAAGACATGCAGATATTATCACATATACAACATGGAGAACAATCGTCAGCTAATCAAAATCCAAAGTGTTGTTGCACCTTCAACATACATAAGAAGACGCGTTATCGTATCGTTGACAGGTTAGTTAAGGAAATGATTTGGCTACAAAGGTTTATGGATGAATTGGATAAGAAGCATGATATGGGCATGTTATACATTCATAGCTAAGGTGCCATTAATATTGCAAAGAACTGAAAATTTCATTCCACGACTAAACACATACAGCTCAAGTACCATTTCATACGGTCAGTATTGGAAGATGGACAGTTGAAGCTGGAAAAGATACACACTAGCCAGAATCCTGCAGATATGCTAACAAAAGTTACAACCAGGGAGAAACTTAGAATAATCTCAGTTTCAATTGGTCTTCAAGGATGACAATGAAGATGAGAAACAGCTAGGTCCAAAGAGAAGTCATTGTCCAGCAAATGGAGCGGCAGTGGAGTTGCTACAATCGGTCTCTAAGTGGGAGATTGTTGGGTGTGGAGCCTGATTATCTTATTTATTTTGTATCACAACATTAGACCCCAGTACCTTAATGGGGCGACAACGCTGCCCATAATTAAACGTTGCCTGGGGGGTCCAGGGGGGGGCGAAGCTAAAAAAAAATGTAAAATTTCCTTGTAAAAGTATAGTAAATTCTAGTCAATCTAGGCTGTTCATTAGGTGGATGATCTAACGGTAGAAGTTATGTTTAGTTTAGGGCTTTTTGCCCTAGAAGGCAACCCCTTGCTTTTATGACGGTATAGTATTGCAGCTGTGAATGTATGTGTATTGTCGGAGCGAACAACTAATAGGGTGACTGTGAGAGAGAACAAAGGATATTACAATGGATCTGTTGTTGGTTGTGTCTCTTCATTTCGCTGGATAATAGGAACTAAGGACTAGCTATTCAGGGTGGACATAGCCAAAACTAGGTGAACCACGTATTCTATGTCTCTCTGGTTTTATGTGTTTTGTGTGCTTGTGTTTTCCACATATTTTATGTGTTTCATTTCTCCGTAATATTTAATTTTCTAACATTTACATCAATTTATAGTGCTCAAAATCCTTAAATAATGTCTCCAATGGCTCCAGAACAGTAAGAACCCATAGTTGGGCTCTTTTTTCTCCAAAAAAAGTTACAAAAATCAATGAGTTATGCTCCACTCAAAAATTGTGCTAATTTTCCTACAATTCGTACTTTCTTGCAAGTCATTCTACAAATTCTAAATTTTTTGGCCATGTGCGGCAACAAATTTTGCCCACGCTTGTGATGTTCCTGCCACACTAGGTGAAAATTATCATCTCCTTAAATTTACTATGTCAACCTTTATCGGCATAATCTAGTGCCACTTGTCGTGTTCTCCACCATTGATATCATGGCTTGAACAAAATTTCCTGCCAATGGTTTAAAAACATGGGCTTTATGTGGTCGGGTTTCAAAACCCACCATGGTTTCTTTCAACAGCATCTGATGTCAGATTTGAAAGGTGAGTTGTGTTGGATTTAGGAAACAGATGCCAAAATCAAACGGAACAAGCTCTCATCCTTAAGTTGTGTGACATGTGAAATGTTATATTTTTTGAAGTGCGAAATGGTAAGTTTTGTGATTTCGAAGTGGAAAAAAATAGCGAAACTACGATAAGTTCTGAAAAGCGCGATGAACTGTCAAGAAAATGGTTAAGCGCACTGAAATGTGATGATTTCTTGGGCTTTAATATTGTGAAAGGTAATAAGGTAAGGGTATTTGAGTTTATGAACTTATCTGAATGAATTAAAATTTGGAACATATCCTCTTTTACGAGTATGAAATTCTGGGAATGGGCAGAGAGTATTATAAATGAAAAAAGTTATTATAAATGAAGATTGCAGAGTTAAGTTATTGTATAAGGATAAAGAAACCACAACAATGATTGTTTTCTTGTGGAGAATGGAGATTCAATCGAATGTGAAGAGTGGATGGATACTTCTTGTGAAATCATGTAAGTATTGTTTTATTTAAACTCTGATTTGAGTTTTATAGGATAAAAGACAAATTGAAGATTGATAGTTCTAGATAATGAAGTATCTCCACAAAAGTAGATCACAACTTTAAAGAAATAGTGATAAAAGGGAGATGGAAAGGATTTCTGAGTGAAATAAGAGTGTGGCCAGAACCTAGTATTTCATTTGGGATTGAAATATAAGAGGACAGTTGTGTTCTCAAAAGTGCAGATGAGTTGAAGCCTAGAAGAAGTAGAGGAATGCTTAAAAAAAGTTCTTGAGAGGGGCCTAGTGGCCAAGTATAGAGGAAATATTGGTAAGATAAGTTGTAGCAAGGAGGAATTTCTATTGTAGAGGCTTAAATACAACTCATAGTGAGTGAGGAACTCAAGGATATAGAGGAGAAGATGACTACTAATATTCATAGCAGAGGTTCTGAGAGAGACAATAACAATATAGTTTCTGTGTAACAAACCACTATTTTATGAATTTTGATGAATGCTCAATGAATGAATAAATATTTCTATGTGAATAAGACTTAATGACTGGGTAGTATCATGTGGAATTCTAGTCTAGAGCGAGTGGATGTGAGTGCAAGTCTAGAAAGAAACAAATCCAAATTCTGGATTTGGAGAGTTAAAATAGAATAATGTTTTGTATTTGTATTGACACTGCATGGAAGGTGTACAACAAGTGTGGAAATTCCAGGTCAGAATAAATGAAGGAATAGAAGTAATTTTAGGAGGAAGTAAAGAGTGGAGTAAAAGGAGTTTCAGAATGGAGGCAACCGAAAATAGAGAAAAGATTAAGGCAGTGAACCCGTAGAATATTTCCAATGGAAGAGAGTAAACTACGAGGATTAAATCGCGAAGATCTGAGCGAAGATTGAAGGTCCAGATGGAATTTCCAAGTGAAATTATGGAAGTTTTGAAGTGGACACATGTTAAGCCATTATTGGAATTACTAAGCTCTCTCCTGTAAGATGATATTTCTGCTTCGCTGATCCTCCTTTGATTGTCAATTTCCTCTTTAATTATGGCATTAATCTCTTCTCTCTCAGAATTACGAAGCTCATGTCTTCTGAAAGATTCTCTTTTTGTTTTTCTAGTCCTCTTTTCATGGTCACTTGCTTCTTTAATTATCGCCTTACCTTTATTGTCCTTTTCATTTTGGGAATTACTAATTTGTCTTGCCAAAGAAGATCTCTCTGCTTCTCTCCTCCTCGTTTGATCACTTACTCTCATGACTTCTAAAGGTTCATCATTTGAAAAATCCAAAGCATCTAGCTTTTCTGTGATAGAAAGAGAAATAGGGCCATTGTGTGAAGAATATGATAACGTGTGGCCATAGTTCCCAACCTTTGGTGAATATTTTGTATATAACTTCTCTGAGCTTTGGCCAATTCATATCTATAATGCGAGATAATCTTGAACAACTATGATAATCTTTCTTTTTTTATATTTATTTAAAAAAATGTTATAAGATTAACTAAAATCAAATATTTATAAAATATTTTGATTGTGAAATAATTTATGCTTTTTTGAGCATGTGGTATTCATAAGTCATGGTATGGGCCCATGGTATTGTAACAAAGCTTATTTACATGTTAATAATATCCATGGTAAAGTGAGGGTGGATATCCATGGTAAAGAATAATGTCATATTACTGTAAAATATTTTTATTGTGAAATGATTTATTCTAATATCCAAAGGGGTGTAAACATTTACTCCTCATCCCAACACTCAACCATAGAGTGGAGACAAAAAACGCAAAGGGTGAGAGAATTAATGGATTACAAAACTACTTGGATACTAGTAGGATGATCTCAAATTTCCAACCCAATATTTTCCCTTTTAATCTTAGTTAGTGTGCTTAGAACTTGTATTATCATACTTGTAAATAACATTTTCATGAAATAGGTTCAATAACCAATATTATATCATCATGAGCCATCATTCAATGATCTAGAGATACTACTTTTTCAAGGAGTGAATCCACCATTGTGTTGAGGTGCCTTTGAGGTTCCTTTTGAGGTGGAAGAAATTAACATCCTAAAAAGTTAAAATTTTCAAACTTATTATGTACAAAATAAGAGAGAAACTTTGTGCCTATTTATTTTTTATATTTGACACCTATTGAATAACTATCATAAATATTGAAAACCATTAGGTGTCTGATGTTTTTTAAAATTACCCATTCAAGCCCTTGTTATAATGTGAAAAATTTGACCTGATTTTTAGAAATACAACCCAATCCCCAAGCATGTTTGGTCTCTATTTCCTCATTGGGGTGAAAATAACACCTACTTCTCCTTCCTCCCTGGGATTAGCTTTTGAAGGTCCATTAACAATAAATGAGAAACAACACTTACTACTTCTCCAAATTTTGAATTCCCTTGAGTCCATTATCAAAATGTATGGTGATTATATAGGTTACTTATGAATGAAGCTACTATCTTGAGTTGGAAAATTTCCAAGATTGATCCAATCTTTCTTTCTTTGAAGCACATCACTCAGATCCCTTGATCACAACCTCTAGCAGAGATTGAATTAAAGTGTAAATGAGTTGCATTGGAGTCCGATGTAATTGAATTTAGATGAACATCATTAAATAAAGATTGATTCTAAGTAATCCAAACTCCTCAGAAAGACAAATTAGTACAACCATCCAAAATCTCATGGTTATTGAGTCAAATTTTCACTTTGATGGGATTTGAATTTTCCATTGCTCGAACATTTATTTTTAATTTTCTGGAATGGATGTGATATCTTTTCGCTTGTCAAAAATGATTTTTTATATCTCGAGAGTGAAGGAGAATTTTCGAAATACATGAGGGGTGTATTGTTATACCTTCTCAGAAACAGCACAACGGGAAGGGACTTGAATATTTCTTTTCTTGAGTTTTTGTGTTATTAATATATTTGCAAAGACCAGTTCCTAATAGAAGACATTAAAGTTTGGAAATCCATACTTATTCCAAATTATTCCCCTTGTTTTCTCCAAAGGCGAGCATATGAATTTTTGAATTAGAAATTCATATCCACTCTCATATTTTATATATTCTTCTGACTACCTATCCATATACATCGATCCAATCTTGAAGTAGAAATTGGGGTGAAACCTTTCAGTTCTTTGACCACATTTCACCAATGATTTAGAAGATTTGAGGGGACATTGGGACAGGGCCAACCAATCCAAAAACCATTGAGATTCCATAGGAATATATCATTTATTTTGTTGAATAAATTTAGCTCCATATACTTATTCAATTACATTACTGCTTTATTCTCGATCAACAGATCTACTTAAGGAATTTTATTCTTCCAAAGGCTAACGTACATTCCATCTTGAACCTCCCAACACAAATCATCCATGATAATAGAGGCCATCACTTTACATGATTTGCAAATATTAATACCTTGTTCTGGGCATGCTTTTTTTTGGGGGTCTAATGAGCATATTCTTATGGAAATATTTTTTCATAAAGGCCAACTTATAGCATTCTTAGGAATATGAAAAAAGGAACTAAACTATATTCCCATCGAAATCTAGATTCATGATCTCGGTATATTTTATCGCTAATCCACCAAAGTTTCTAGGGAGGAACATGGTATTCCAAATTACTAAATGAAATCTATGTTCATTGTTCTTTCCTCCTTTCTAAAGAAACTTCCATAATAGGCCACCAATTTGGTGGATTACTCCATACGGGACAAGTAAAATTGAACCGATATAAATTAGGAGACATGAAAACTTTGATTTTATTAAGACACTCTTTCCTGCCACATTTAACCATTGTCCTCTCTCCCCCCCCCCACTCAATATTTTATTATCTTTTTTGTTTTCTATAGGATTTCCCCCCAGTCATCTACATTAGATTCTCCTAGTGAAATTGGGATTCCTAAAAATTTGAATAATTCCACTTTGTGACAATTGAGAACTCCAATATCCTTGAAATCTCATTCGACATTGATTCAACACAATTCCAACTATGTAATTATCATTTATTTTTATTGAACATGCTACCAAATATATAAATGTAGGTGTTTATAATATTTTTAAAGTAGAGGACTATTATTTTGGTAGCACCGCCCAAATCAAGAGTGTCATCTAAGAAGTCAGAGTGATTTACTCCTTTAACATTTCGTATGATACTCAATACAACCAAATTGTCTTCCTACCAGGATTTCTCCAAATTCATACTAAGGCTTTTAGCCATATTGATGTGATGGAGAGGATAAAATGGGTAGCCCTACCTTAACCCTCAAGAGGAAACAAAAGAAGGGTGGGTCAGCCATTAACCAATGGTGCAATATATGATTTTATCCACCTTATAAATTCCCTACATATCCCCAATTTTTCTAAAATAAGGAAAACAAAATAGTTCCCTAATCGGTCAAAGGAATTGGCTATATCCAACTTTGTCACCATTCTTGGCTTCTTAAATTTCTTGCTTGGGTGAATTGCTTCATAGACAAGAATGATATTATCCAATATTTGTCCCCATTGCATGAATCCTTACTGGTTCTCTGATATGACTCCAACAATATTTTTTTTCAATTTGGTCATCATGATCTTTGTTAAAATTTTGGAAGTTGAATTAGAAAGAGAGATTGATCAAAATGAGGTGAAATTTACTAGAGACAAAAAGGACGAGTTGGCCATTTTTTTATCTTCCCTTCAATTTGAGAATTATTCAATATTTTCATCATAAAATTTTTTATCATAACCCAAAAGCTTGTATAAAAGAGGTTCAAGAACCCATCAAGGTCTTTGGATTTATCTGGGTCCAAATATTGCTACAAGCATACCAAACTAAAATTTGAGATCCCGACAAATTGAAAAAATAAATTTAAGGATATCTTAAAGGGAAAAAGGATAAAATCCTTTGGATATAGGCAAGGAGGTTGGAATGTGAAATTCGTCACTCCTACCAAGAATTGCTCTTAGAAAAAAATTATTATTGCAAAGTGATGGCCCTCAATATTACAACATGAATGTTGCAAATCCCAATCGGTCTTGACTTTAATTGGCAACTGAAGGTTCATACAAAATTAATAGGGCTTAGCAATATGTATGTAGCATGTAATGTGTTCTTCTTTTTTTTATCTTATGAAAAGGAAAGAAAATGAAAGAAAATTTGTAATATAGAGACCATTATGTTGCATATGCTACACAAAATACTCAAAATAATAGGAGAGTGAAAATAGCAAGAAAATATATTATATTTGTAAGTAAACGAAATCAAAAAAACAATCTTGCTAAAATAAAATTAAATCTACTCTACTATGCATTGGAAACAATCTTGCAACTAAAAGAAAACATTGAAACATCAAACCCTAATTCACAAAAAAAAGGAAGTTCTGCTACAGTAACTACGTCAAATATTCTATAAGTTTTACAAGCTTATAAACTAAATTCTTAGGGACTTGGTGACACTGTATTTTGAAAATTAAGGCTAACCATGCTTCAGCTACAAATCTAAATGATCTTTTGATGCAAAACACAAGATGCTACAAGAGTCTTCTTTTTTCTATAGGATATACTCCACTGAGCATAAAACCATGTTTTAGATGTGATTTTGAGGAAGGATACATTTAAGAGAGACTAAAGGATGCTAAATGGGTATTTTCCAAGTCCTTATGTCTATGAGGGATAAGTTTTTTCATCAAAAGAGTGAGTCTAGGGATTTTTGTAGCTTTATAAAATGGAAAATTATGCAAAAATGTACGAAAACAAGTTATAAAATGGTAATCTAGACAAGATTAATGCATGGGAATGAATTATATATTCATAAATTAAATATTCCTAAAATTACTAATATAATATGCATAAAATAACTTGAGAAAACACTAACTCATTAACTTGCAGAAAACAATAACAAAAACTAATATTAGAAAAATGAATAGTCAAACTAATGCATGTAGAATAAAAGTAAAAAGAGGGATATTGACCACCTAGGGTGTGCCATAACCCAAGGAGTCTCATATCGCTGAAGTGGTAGCAACCTAAGAACTAAATTTTGTTTTCATTTATTAGAAAATGTGTTGATACATATGAGACTACAAGATTGGAATGCTATAAAAAATCCTTCACTTGACTTTTTTCTATGTCTAACTTCAAAACTAAACTCCTAATGGGCTTACTGAAGCCTTATTTATAAAAATATATTTGAGGAGTAGCGTCCATGAACAAGGTGTTTTTGTCCCTTCAAAATACCTATATAATACAATCTTGTTCCCTATAACCCCACAACTATAGGGAAGAGTATTAATTCCATTATTCCAACCTGGTTTTGTCATCCTAAGATAAGGGACAAGTCTCATACTTTTCTCTTGAATGTATTCCTTGTGATATATATCAAATATCCTCGCTATGCTTCAAAATAAACACATTAGAAACATGAAGTATGATAATAATCTCTAGCCTTCCTAAGAGATTATTAAAGCCATGAAATACCAGTTGGGAGGCACATCATACTCCCCTATTCAAACTATTTATCATCCTCTAAGAAAAATAATCATCTTAATTTTTTTGATGTTCTTCATTTATTTTCCTAATGGCTTGTCTAACATCACATATGGTGCTAGCTATAGTTTCCCCTACTAGATGAAATCTTACAGTTTCTTGAATTTCTCTCCATCCCCTTGTTTCTTCCTCTTAACTTTGATATTGTTTTAGGAATAATAGTAAGGGATGGCTAAATTGATTTCAACCCATTGGAATCCAAGTCTTTGGATGATTTCCTCTTCTTTCCTTTGTATCTAAATTGTTTCAAAATTAATATCTCTTGTTATAAGTTCATGATTTGTGATAGGGAGATGTTGGGATGGATGCTCTAGCCTAACCCTAACACTTCCTCCATTTCTTTGGATAATGATCTAGCACCCTCATGTACACTCATTTATCCATGCCTTGGCCATGACGCTAATTCCATCATTTTTTTATCACCCAAACGAAATTATTTGGCACCATATGTTGATGTCATGAAGCAACAATGATTGTGCATGTAGAATTATTCAATATTGGCCTTCTCCTCAATGTTCATCTAGAGAAAAAATAAAAGAAATCCTCCAATATATTGAAGAGGGAGACAACCATTTTGTTATAGCAGTCTTATTTGGAATTGACACAATTAATATTTTAAAAATAAGGAATTTTTACTTGAGGGGTGTCTACAATTTAGAGCTTCAATGGACAAGTGTATTATAATGCATAGGTCGATTTCAAGAGTGGGAATTTGTTCTTCTTTCACTTGTAGCTGTATTTAGTGTTAGAAAATAAGAAAATTAGAAATATTTTATTGTTATTGATTATTTAATTGTGATTTTCTTTAATTCTTATTATATTCTTTTTGTCTTCTTTCTTCTTAGTTCATAAAGCAATTATCAAACAAAAATCACATAGATCAAGGACACCATATGTAGGCCAACACCCAGGTCAAAACCCCGCTCTAGCAGAAAACCTGGTAAGTAATTCTTCCTTAAATAGTATTGTTGAGACTCTCGACCTTCACTCACACTTCCTCCACACCAAGTTAGCCTTCATTTTGATCCTCCTTTTCGACCCAACAATAATAGAATACAAACCAACACTATGCAACACTTTTTTCGACCTTAGTTCTTGAAATTTCATCTTGGATAAATGACTTTGATCTTGATTCTAGGAATTTGATTTTATACTAATACAAATTCTCAAGGCACCGAAACCTAGAAAAATCAATTTCGACCTATCCTCCTCTTGGAAATAGCAACATGCAACAACTGGAAGCAACTGCCAACAAAAAATAATGAGGAAATTCGATATTTCAATTTAGGGAATGTGAGAGAGAGGGAGACACCAAAATTTTGGTTTTCCTTCAATCCTTCAGCTTATCCAAATTCACACTTCTTTTGACCCCTTCCTTGACTTCGCACTTTTTCGCTTATGCAACAGTAGATATCGAATTTTTGTGTGAGTGAGTCAGTCCTCCAAATGAGTTCAAGATTCCCGTAAATATAGGCTTGTAATGAGAGCAAATTTCTTGGTTTGAGGCCGAATTTATCATTTGAAGGCTCAATTGGTGTGGAGGCTCCATAAATCATATTTGACTGGGTCAATTTAAATCTATAATGACTCTATTAAGTCATAATAAATCCTAGAAGTCCACAATCTGGACTTTGAGCTAAAATAATACGACCCAAGCGTGAAACCCATGATTTAGAAAGTCATTTGATAATAATATAAAATTATTTTATTTATTATTTTAACAAGTACATTAATTATTGACTCAAATATAATTTATGAAGTTCAAACAGAAGAAGAGAGACTTTGGATTTGCAAACCAGAAGCAAGGAAGAGGTGCCCCCAAACTGCATAACAAAGGATAAAGCCAACACGAGGCAGCCCAAGATAACCCACCAAATCTACAAGAAAATAACAACACCACAAAAGCAAAGAAGGATATGAGAAAGTGGTGTGAATTCCATAAGAGCTCCACTCAGAACAGAATTTAGTGTCCAGCCAAACAGTATTGGGTCATCTTGATCTCGCCCATAGGGGTGCCTGTGGAATACCAGCTCAAGAAACCCAATGATATGACCCCAAGTGCATCGCTACCCAATGAACCAATCTATCGGTGCACTATTATGGAGAATGACGAAATCAAGAGGAAGATTCCGGAGCTACTGCAAAAAATTTACATCCGGCTGACTTCATCGCCCTATCGAAGACCAATTATGTTGGTGTAGAAGAAGGATGTGACTGGGAGACTCTGTATTGAATATTGGACACTGAACAAGATCATTGTCTCGAATAGGTACCCAATCCCATACATTCATCACCTTATGGACCAACTCAAGGGGGGGGAAATATTTCAGCAAGATTGACATGAAGTCCGGGTATCACTAGGTGCCAAGTGAACCCTCTCATGTGGGGAAGACTTCCTTCAAAGCAAAGAAGGGCCTTTTTGAATGGTTGGTCATTCCTTTCGGGTTTACTAATGCTTCCGCAACCTTCATCAGGCTTATGGATGACATCTTGTGAACATTCACCAACTCATTTTTTGTAGTGCACTTGGATGGCATCCTGATCTTCATCCAAACTTGGGAAGAGGACCTCCACCACATCCGACAGTCCCTCCAAACATTGAGGCAACACAATTTGTGTGCCTATTTCAAGGAGTGCACTTTTTTCATGACCCAAGTTCAGCATCTAAGGATACATTATTGATGAGCGGGAAGTCCATGTGGATCCATCCAATATTGAAATCATTCTGGATTGGCCAGCTCCAACCACTCTAATAGAGCTCTACATATTTCTGGGTCTTGCTAATTTCTACCATATGTTCGTGTTGTGATTATCTCATATCACTTGGCCCTTGAGTCAAGTCTCAAAGGGAGGAGTGAAAGAAAAATTATTTTGGTATAAATCTCAACAGAAGGTGTTCCTAGAGTTGAAACATAAACTTTACTCTGCCACAATGCTCACATTACTAGACTTGCAACAACCATTTCAGATCAAGACAGATGCCTTGGACTATGCTATTGGGGCAATTCTTACTCAAAAGGGGAATATAGTGGCATATCACAGTGAGAGACTATCTAACACAGTCCGGAAGTATCCCACTTATGAAAATTATATTTATTCCATTATGCAGGCTTGCCGACAATGGAAGCATTACATTTTATGGAAGGAAACAATTATCCACATAGACCATTAACCCCTACAGTTCATAAAGACACAAGGGAAGGTGTAGAATGATTAAAAAGGAAGAGAAAAAATGACGAGAATTAAATCACAAAGGTCTGAGCAAAGATCGATGGTCCAGATGGAATTTGCAAGCGAAATTAGGGAAGTTGTGATATGGACATGTGTTAGGAGGAGCATACAGGTGCACATCGCAATCATCGATTTTCATATTTACCTATTAAGCAATCGCAAGTCAAATGTTATAGTTGCAATGTTGTGAAGAGGAGCCATGTGTCGACGGGGTCCACGCGCATATCGCATATCGCATGTGATATCGTACAATTAGGTAATGACAGAAGTTAATAAGTTCAAGTAAGAGATATGTACTAATGGTTGTAATAGGACAACATAGGTATTAACATGATGCTTTTTCATCTTATCAATCTCAGTTTAAAGATAATTTGGTTAAAGTGGTAGATTATTTTAAAAGTCTATTTAAAGAACCAAAACATCTTCCTCCTAAATAGGAAATAGAACATGACATAAAATGATGTATGATGCCCCTTTTAATAATGTAGAAATGTACTGCATGCAAGTGATAGAAAATTAAGAAATAAAGAAACAAATCCAAGAGCTAGTTGAAAAACGTTTCATTCGACCCAGTTCATCTCCATGTGGTTCAACCATAATTTTAGTTCCTAAGAAAGACGGGACGTGCAGAATGTGTGTCGAATTTAGGGCCTTAAACAAAATCACAATCAAGAACAGGTCTCCTCTTCCCAGGATAGTGATTTACTTGATCAGTTGAATTTTTTTTTCTATTTCACTAAGTTGGATTTATGTAGTCGGTATCATCAAATTTTCATTGCAAAAAATTAGATCCAAAAAACTCCATTTAAAAATAGGCAGGGATTATTTCAATTTTTAGTGATGCCTTTTGGTTTCTGTAATTCTCGAGAAGCTTTCATGCGGGTTATGAATGATGTATTCCATCCATATGTTGATAATTTTGTCATAATCTACATAGATGATATCCTCATTTTCAATTCCAGTATGGAAGAGAATGTTAGGCATGTTAAACAGGTTTTGGAAGTGTTGCACATGGAAAAATTGTACCTTAAACTATGCAAATGTAAGTTTGGGAAAACTTATCTGATTTATGTTGGTTACATAGTTGGAGGTGCTCATTTTAAGATAGTTCCAACTAAAATAGATGTGATTGTTAAGTGGCCAAGACCAGAAACTGTGACCAAAGTTAGGAGTTTTCAAGATGTAGTTCAATATTGGAGGAGATTCATTTCTTAGTTTTCTTTGATTACATCATCGTTACATGCCTTAACATGATCCAGCGTTTCCTTTCACTGGGGAGGGAAACAAAAAAAATATTTTGATTCACTTAAGGATAAAATTTCCACATCACCAATCTTAGCGTTACAAGATGTTCAACAACCATTTGAAATTGAAACATATGCTAGTGGTTATGCAATGGGCACAGTTTTACTTCAAAATGGAGAACGTATTTGTTTTCATTTAGAAAAAAATTCTAAGACAGTTTTTAATTATCCAACATATGACAAAGAACTGTTTGCTTTGATTGAAAGTGTAAAGAAATGAAAACACTACTTAATGGGAAAGGAAATAATTATTCACGTAGATCATCAACTGCTTCAGTACCTTCAGTTGAAGACTAAGTTGCAATAATATCTCCATTATAGATGGATGGGATTTCTTTATCAATTTCACTTAGTAATTAAGTAAAAGAAAGGTGTAACAAACAAACTACTTGATATGTTTTCTAGACCATCTTTGAATGCTTCAGTAGTGTTGTAGAATAGTTAATCAAAACTTGAAAGTTATGTAGAACAATATAATACTGATGTTGATTTCAAATATATTTATGAATCACTAAATCAAGGTACTCAGGTGGAAGAATTCAATTTTTATATTCATGACAGGTTGTTATATCAACTGGGTAAGTTGTGCATACCACAAACAGAAAGGGGACATGTTATTTGGGAATCACATTCTTCTTGAATTTCAAAACATTTTAGCATAAACAAGACAATGGTGAAAATTCAAATTTCATGTATGAAATAGTTGTGAAGTACATTAAAGGATGTCTTATTTGTTCAACAATAAAGCCAAGCAATAGAAATATTGGTTTGTATATGCCACTTCCAGTTGCTTTGTGACCGTGAGACATCATTTCCATGGACCTTGTCTAAGGAATTCCAATGTCCAGAAGAGGGAATGATTACATGTATGTCATGGTTGATCGATTTAGAAAGATGTGCATTCTTGTTCCATGAAAAAAGAAAGTGACTGCAGAACAAACAGTGCAGATATTGTTTCCACGAGTATGGGTTCATTTTTGGCTTCCTTCCTCCATTATTTTTTACCAAGATACTCGCTTTGCAGGAGAAAATTGGCCCACTTTGTGGGGACTCATGGACAAAAAGCTAAAGAAGAGCACAACTTTTCATCCATAGACCGACAGGTAGAAAAAGGTGGTGAACAGGATAGTGATACATATTCTTCGAGGTTACTGCAACAAACATCTGAAGTTGTGGGATTAATATTTACTTTATCTGTAGCATGCTTACAATCGAGCCTTACATTCTTTGACTCATCGATTTCCATTTGAAACATGTTTTGGGTATCTACCAAATTCACCGATGTAATTCATGTTCAATGAAGATGATAAAGGGGATGGACACGACTATTCAAACAAAGCAGTTAATTTCATTCAACGGATACATCAGATACATGAAGTAGTGTAGGATCAGTTAGAGAAGAGTCATTCCAAGTACAAATGTGCCATGGCAAGCATCGAGTTGATCATCATTTTCATGTTAGTGATCATGTATGGTTGTATATCAGTAAAGACAGGTTGAAAGGTGAGGGTAAGAAACTCAAACTCATCATGTATGGTCCTTTCAAGATTGTGAAAAATATTGGAAATAATGTATTCTGATTAGATTTACCGCCTTACATGCACATTTTTTTAGTTTTAAATGTAGAAAATATAAAGTTGTGTGAACCTCCGATGATCTTTGATCCAGAGGAATATACACAGTTTCCTACAGTTGAAGATTTGGCACCTAAGTATATGATTGAGTTGCTGGAAGATACCATCTTAAACAGGAAAGTTCGCACTTTGAGGCAAGGATATGTTGAGTATATTTGAGTAGGACTAAAGGGCATGAATTTAAGTAAGGCGAGGTGGATGGAGATCAGAAAAGTGAGGGAGTTGTACCCTCAAATGATGTCTACTTAAATCAAAATTTTGTGGTCCAAAAGATTTCAAGTGGAGAGGATTGATCTAGGAGGATCTTGCTTCAATTTAGATCAACAGTGAAGTCTTTTCGGCTTCAGTTTGTCTAATGTCCTATTCATCTTCAGTGTTTCCAGTTTTCTTGAATGGGGGTTACTTCATCATGGTTTAGTTTGATTTCATGGTGGCATGGTGATGTCATGGTGTGTGTGGTAATCCTATGGTGGAAAAATTGTAAATTTCATGTGGTGACATTTATCTAAGTTCTAAAGGTCTCAAAAATATATAAAAATCCTAAGCTAAAGTGTAAATGGTGGTGGTCCTAAGGCCTAGACCCAAAGCAAAAGGCCTAAGTCTAAGACCCAAAAACCTAGCGCAAACCTTGGAAATTTAATAGACCTATGTTGTTAATACATAAAACAATATATTAAACCTTGTAGAAAAGGTTTCTGACCTTTGCATTAAAATTTATATTAAACCCAAATGTAATACACAGTTGACTGCCAGATCTAATAACCGTGTCGGAACCAAAATGTATGTGAAGAGGTTGAGGTGTCGGGAGTTAACCGTGGATCTAACCGTAGAGTTGAATGATATAGACTTTGAAGCAAACTGGAACTGTTAGATAAGAAAGCTGTCACATGGAGTGTTTTCCTACACCGTTGTGAAGCCATCGGAATAAAACTGCGAGGTGGCAATAATTAGTTAAACCGTATTGGTCACATGTCCAATCATGATCTGAGATGCACCATTTTCTGACTACAAGGTGTAATTTTATCTGAAGTTTCTAAAGTGGGTTATTTTTTAATTGCGCCAAGTTGTTAATTAAAATGAACATGCACCTACTCCACTAGGTGTCACATGGTTACAAGACTGAAGACCTAAACAACTTCAATTTTCAACCACATGCCTAATTTGGCTTCCAGGATTTCGAGAGATGAACGTATTTAGCCTTGGAATTTTCTCCATGATGACAACAAAGGGATTTTGTATTCAGATTCTGAGAGAGATAGGTTGTTTTGTTTTCACCATTGATTGGTCATCTGAAGGTGGAATCGAGAACCAAGATAGGTTTTGAAAAGGTAGGAGAGAGATATATTTTTTTATAGTGACCAGATGTTCCTGTGAGCACAAACATTTTGGTGTTTGTTCTATGTAATTACTTCCTCGGATCAATACTTAATAAAAGGGACACGCATCGTGAAAGCAGACACGGAGACGTAGTCCACCAGGGACAAACTCCATAATCAATATTTGTTGTCTCTTTTCTCTATTCATTGCTATAATTTCATGTTTCATATGCTCCTTAAGTTATGGTTTAATTCGTTAAATCATTTTCTTTCCTTTTGTCTTCCACACCAAGAGATCAAGTTAACAATCAATTCACCTATTCACAAATAATCAATTCTACTTGAGTATTAGATCATATCTATTTCAGATGAAATTTACATAATATCCAAATCTTAAAACCTTGGTCTAGCCCTTCTTTTATTTGGTTCTAATGAGACTATTCATATGGAAATATTTGTGCGTAAAGGCCAAATTCTAGCATTCTTGGGAATATGAAAAAATGAGCTAAACTATATGTGTATTGAAATCTAGATTCATGATCTTGGGATATTTTATTGCTAATCCACCAAATTTTCTGGGAAGGAACATGGTATTCCAATTCACTAAATGAAATTTATGTCCATTGTTATTTCCTCCTTTCTAAAGAAACTTCCATAATAGGTGTCGGGCGATATAAATGCTAGATTTTATATGCGGACAACCCAACTTTGGAAAGACCCCACAAAAGCAGATACGTGGCTCTTCACTCACGTCTTACCATCAATTCTGTCCTCGAGTTGCCCTACAGCTAATATCACACCAACATTTACACCTACATTTAATTTTTCAATATGGGGTCGTAAGACTTAGAGGCGTAGCACAATATATGCTAGAATGTGGCCTCGGGGACTTGAAAAATCAAAACCCTAAAAATAGTTCAGAAATAAAATCATGGAGGAAAAGAAATCAAACATTTCACACTGCAAATTAATAATCTATGCAGGAAATATATAATTCAAAGCTTAAGCTAACTACAAGAATGAAAAGCATGAAATGAATTCAATTCCAACTACTCCAAAATATGTACTTAAAACTCTTCTCTCTAATGATGTTGGAAAGGAATCATAAGTGTATGGAAATATTCATTCTAGAATTTAAATTATGGAGCGAGGATATATTCAAGAATATTGTTGGACATTTTCGTTATGTTAATAAAATGTACTTAATCTAATCCTGATATTTGAATAAATTTTGTTGTATTACAATTCCAAGATCAATTCATATGTAAATTCCCAATAATATGAAGAACTAATTAACTAAAAAATCTTGTTAATCTCATACCATTATTATCCCCATCTAAAATCCCTGCAACTCAATATATTTTTCGTTATAAAATAAATTGAATAGGGAAATAGTAAATATGAGAAAGAAGCACTCCTTAACTCTACTCCATTTTTAATCTAAATTATTTTAACAAAAATAAATCCTAAAATAACATGCCATTAAAATCATCAAACCTATGCTATTAAATATCCAAACGTAAAGGAAATATATGAAATGGAATTGGAGTGTTCAATTTAAGGACATTAATTTTTTTGATCAAAGATATTTTTAACATGTTTTCTGGACATTTTTATGAACTTGGACTGAAAATATCCTCATGTTAATTCTGGCATTAATATAATGATGAATATTTAAAATTCCAGGATTTAAAATGCTTATGAATGCGAAGATAGTGTTAATTAATTAAATCAGAATTCAACGGTCATATCATAATTATTATCTGCATTATAAATCCCTGCAATTGAAAATATCTTTTGTTAGATAATGAATTGAACACAACAAATAGTGAAAATTAGACACACAAATAAAAGAAGTGATGGGTAACTAAACAAACTCAAAAATAAATTAGTAAATTCATGAATCAAACCTACATAATTAAATTCCAAAACATAAGGGATATCTATAGAAAGAAATTGCAGAATCAGAATTTAAATGACTCACACATGAAATCAAATGCAGTAAATAAATCACACTAACAGTAAATAAAATGTGGTGAAGCAAATAAATTCTAAGTAATTTAGCATCAAGCTAATTGACAGGCCCAATCACGAGCTTGATCTTCCTGGAAAGAAAGCTACATTAACACATGATATTAGAAATTAAAAGAGCTGGAAACATCATTTAAAGGAAAATTCATATTATTGTAGAAATAAAATTACAAAAGCAATCAATTACAAACATTACAATCCTAGCTCTAGTTCATAACATAGCACTCTAGAACAAGCTTCAGCATCTCCAATTCTCTACCCTACTACCTCCAACCACCTAGCTAGATCTTCAAATGTTACAATATTGGCTCTAGTTCATAATCCAACGCTCCACAACAGGAAAGTTCGCACTTTGAGGAGAGGATATCTTGAATATATTTGAGTAGGACTCAAGGGCATGAATCCAGGCAAGGTGAGATGGATGGAGGTCAATAAGTGAGGGAGTTGTACCCTCACCTAATGTCTACTTAAATAAAAATTTTGAGGTCCAAAAGATTTCAAGTGGAGAGGATTGATGTAGGAGGATTTTGCTTCAATTTAGATCAACAGTGAGGTCCATTCGGCTCCATTTTGTCCAATGTCTTGTTCATCTTCAGTGTTTCCAGTTTTCCCAATGAGGGTTACTTCGTCATGGTTTAGTTTTATTTCATGGTGGCATGGTGATGTCATGGTGTGCGTGGTAAGCCTATGGTGGAAAAATTGTAAATCTCATGTGGTGACATGTACCTAACTTCTAAAGGTCTCAAAACTATATAAAAATTGTAAGCTAAAGTGTAAATGGTGGTGGTCCTAAGGCCTACACTAAAATCAATGCATATAGTGCAAGAAATAAAATAGTATTAGAAATCACCATCCACAATGAAATCAATGCATCTAGTGAAATAAATCATCCTCCCTCTACGAGGATAATTAGACCACCTGAACGATACTCTCCTTCATTATATTATTTATTGTTGACTTATTCTGGTGAACCTGAATGTTATGAAGAAGCAATGCAGGTTGAGATCAGGAAGAAGTGGGAGCTATCTATGGAGGAAGAGATGGACTCCTTAATGCATAACCATACTTGGGACCTAGTCGTCAATCGTAAAAATTTCATTGGCATAATATGGAGGAAGAGATGGACTCCTTAATGCATAACCATACTTGGGACCTAGTCAGGTTGACTGCAGGTAAAATTACATTGCAGAATAAATGGGTTTACAGGCTAAAGGAAGAAGATGGAGGAAAACAGAGGTACAAATCTAGACTTGTGGTGAAGTGGTTTGCACAAAAGAAAGGTATTGGTTTTTATGAAATATTTTCTCCTGCTGTTAAGATGACTTCAATTAGAACTATTTTAATTCTTGTGGCAGTGGAATATTTACATCTTGAACAGTTAGATGTAAAGACAACATTTCTCCATGGAGATTTGGAGGAAGAGATCTATATAGAGCAACCAGAAGGATATGAGGTCAAAGGGAAGGAAAAATTAGTGTGCAGGTTAAAGAAGAGATTGTATGGCTTAAAACATGCTCCAAGGCAGTGGTATCTTAAATTTGACAGGTTTATGTCTGAACAAGGTTATAGTAGATGCCACTCTGATCATTGTGTTTATATGAAAAAACAAAATCATGGAAGCTATATTATATTTTTATTGTATGTAGATGACATGCTTGTTACAGGGTCTAGCATGCAGGAAATAAATGTGCTCAAAATAAAATTGGAAAATTCATTTTCAATGAGGTATTTGGGAGCTACAAAATAAATTCTTGGTATGATAATAACTAGAGACAGGAAAAATCACAAATTAACACTGTGTCAGAATGAGTACATACAAAAGGTGTTGAAAATATTAAATATGCAGAATGTAAAACCAGTTAGTACACCTTTTGCTAGCTATTTCAAAGTTAGTAAGGAAATGTGCCCCAAGACCTAAGAAGAAATGGAGTATATCTCTAAAGTTCCATATGCATCAGCATTTGGATGCTTAATGTATGTAATGGTCTGCATAAGGCCTGATATTGCACGTGCAGTGGGAGTTGTAAGAAGGTACATGAACAATCCAAGAAAAGAACATTAGATGGAAGTGAAATGGATTCTCAGATATTTGAGAGTTACCACAAATCAAGCATTATGCTTTGTTGGTTCGAAAATTGCTCTACAGGGATATGTTGATGCAGATATGGCAGGTGATAGAGATAACAGGAGGAGCACTACAGGATATGTATTTAGTGTAGGTGGAACAACTGTCAGTTGGGTTTCAAAAATCCAAAGTGTTGTTGCACTTTCAACAACATAAGAAGAGTATGTTGCTGCTACAGAGGCTAGTAAGGAAATGATTTGGCTACAAAGGTTTATGGATGAATTGGATAAGAAGCATGATATGGGCATGTTATACATTCATAGCTAAGGTGCCATTAATATTGCAAAGAACTGAAAATTTCATTCCACGACTAAACACATACAGCTCAAGTACCATTTCATACGGTCAGTATTGGAAGATGGACAGTTGAAGCTGGAAAAGATACACACTAGCCAGAATCCTGCAGATATGCTAACAAAAGTTACAACCAGGGAGAAACTTAGAATAATCTCAGTTTCAATTGGTCTTCAAGGATGACAATGAAGATGAGAAACAGCTAGGTCCAAAGAGGAGTCATTGTCCAGCAAATGGAGTGGCAGTGGAGTTGCTACAATCGGTCTCTAAGTGGGAGATTGTTGGGTGTGGAGCCTGATTATCTTATTTATTTTGTATCACTACATTGGACCCCAGTACCTTAATGGGGCGACAACGCTGCCCATAATTAAATGTTGCCTGGGGGGTCCAGGGGGGGGGCGAAGCTAAAAACAAATGTAAAATTTCCTTGTAAAAGTATAGTAAATTCTAGTCAATCTAGGCCGTTCATTAGGTGGATGATCTCACGGTAGAAGTTATGTTTAGTTTAGGGATTTTTGCCCTAGAAGGCAACCCCTTGCTTTTATGAGGGTATAGTATTGCAGCTGTGAATGTATGTGTATTTTCGGAGCGAACAACTAATAGGGAGACTGTGAGAGAGAACAAAGGATATTACAATGGATCTGCTGTTGGTTGTGTCTCTTCATTTCGCTGGATAATAGGAACTAAGGACTAGCTATTCAGGGTGGACATAGACAAAACTAGGTGAACCACGTATATCTATGTCTCTCTGGTTTTATGTGTTTTGTGTGCTTGTGTTTTCCACATATTTTATGTGTTTCATTTCTCCGTAATATTTAATTTTCTAACATTTACATCAATTTATAGTGCTCAAAAGCCTTAAATAATGTCTCCAATGGCTCCAGAACAGTAAGAACCCATAGTTGGGCTCTTTATTCTCCAAAAAAAGTTACAAAAATCAATGAGTTATGCTCCACTCAAAAATTGTGCTAATTTTCCTACAATTCGTACTTTCTTGCAAGTCATTCTACAAATTCTAAATTTTTTGGCCATGTGCAGCAACAAATTTTCCCCACGCCTGTGATGTTCCTGCCACACTAGGTGAAAATTATCATCTCCTTAAATTTACTATGTCAACGTTTATCGGCATAATCTAGTGCCACTTGTCGTGTTCTCCACCATTGATATCATGGCTTGAACAAAATTTCCTGCCAATGGTTTAAAAACATGGGCTTTATGTGGTCGGCTTTCAAAACCCACCATGGTTTCTTTCAACAGCATCTGATGTTAGATTTGAAAGGTGAGTTGTGTTGGATTTAGGAAACAGATGCCAAAATCAAACGGAACAAGTTCTCATCCTTAAGTTGTGTGACATGTGAAATGTTATATTTTGTGAAGTGCGAAATGGTAAGTTTTGTGATTTCGAAGTGGAAAAAAATAGCGAAACTACGATAAGTTCTGAAAAGCGCGATGAAGTGTCAAGAAAATGGTTAAGCGCACTGAAATGTGATGATTTCTTGGGCTTTAATATTGTGAAAGGTAATAAGGTAAGGGTATTTGAGTTTATGAACTTATCTGAATGAATAAAAATATGGAACATATCCTCTTTTACGAGTATGAAATTCTGGGAATGGGCAGAGAGTATTATAAATGAAAAAAGTTATTATAAATGAAGATTGCAGAGTTAAGTTATTGTATAAGGATAAAGAAACCACAACGATGATTGTTTTCTTGTGGAGAATGGAGATTCAATCGAATGTGAAGAGTGGATGGATACTTCTTGTGAAATCATGTAAGTATTGTTTTATTTAAACTCTGATTTGAGTTTTATAGGATAAAAGACAAATTGAAGATTGATAGTTCTAGATAATGAAGTATCTAGGCTAGTAGATCACAACTTTAAAGAAATAGTGATAAGGGAGATGGAAAGGATTTACCAAGTGAAATAAGAGTGTAGCCCCCGAGAACCTATTTCATTTGGGATTGAAATATAGAGGACAGTTGTGTTCTCAAAAGTGCGGATGAGTTGGGCTTTAGAAGAAGTAGAGGAATGCTTCAGGTTAGATATCCCTGTGGCCAAGTATAGAAAGTATTGGTAAGATAAGTTAGCAAGGAGAAATTTCTGTTAGCAGAAGGCTTAAATACAACTCATAGTGAGTGAGAACTCATGGAGATAGAGAGTAAATGACTACACCATGTGCAGTTGGAAGACCATAACAATATAGTTTACGTAGCAACAAACCACTATTTTATGAATTGATGAATGCTCAATGAATGAAATAAAATTGCTATGTGAATAAGACTTAATGAAATGCAGGTAGTATCATGTGGAATTCTGGTCTAGAGCGGTGGATGTGATGCCAAGTCTGAAAAGCAAATCAAAGTCTTTGGATTTGGAGGATTTAAAGAGAATAATGTTTTGTGTTGTGTGTGCTTGCATGGAAGGTGTACAACGGTATAAATTCTAGGTCGAGAATAAATGAAGACTAGAAGTAAGTTTGGGAGAAGTAAAGAGAGTGGAGTAAAGGAGTTGAATAATAGAGACAACTTCGAAAATAGAGAAAATATTATTGGGTGAACATAAGAATATTGACAGAGAGTAAACCTAAGTTAATCAAAGAGGCGAAGGGTGAAGGTCGAGATGGCTGTTAGAGTTTCAGTATGAAATTATGGAAGTTATAGTGCATTTAGACAGTGTGGAATTACTAAGCTCTCCATGTAAAGATGATATTTCTGCTTCGCTGATCCTCCTTTGATTGTCAATTTCCTCTTTAATTATGGCATTAATCTCTTCTCTCTCAGAATTACGAAGCTCATGTCTTCTGAAAGATGCTCTTTTTGTTTTTCTAGTCCTCTTTTCATGGTCACTTGCTTCTTTAATTATCGCCTTACCTTTCTTGTCCTTTTCATTTTGGGAATTACTAATTTGTCTTGCCAAAGAAGATCTCTCTGCTTCTCTCCTCCTCGTTTGATCACTTACTCTCATGACTTCTAAAGGTTCATCATTTGAAAAATCCAAAGCATCTAGCTTTTCTGTGATAGAAAGAGAAATAGGGCCATTGTGTGAAGAATATGATAACGTGTGGCCATAGTTCCCAACCTTTGGTGAATATTTTGTATATAACTGCTCTGAGCTTTGGCCAATTCATATCTATAATGCGAGATAATCTTGAACAACTATGATAATCTTTCTTTTTTTATATTTATTTAAAAAAATGTTATAAGATTAACTAAAATCAAATATTTATAAAATATTTTGATTGTGAAATAATTTATGCTTTTTTGGGCATGTGGTATTCATAAGTCATGGTATGGGCCCATGGTATTGTAACAAAGCTTATTTACATGCTAATAATATCCATGGTAAAGTGAGGGTGGATATCCATGGTAAAGAATAATGTCATATTATTGTAAAATATTTTTATTGTGAAATGATTTATTCTAATATCCAAAGGGGTGTAAACTTTTACTCCTCATCCCAACACTCAACCATAGAGTGGAGACAAAAAACGCAAAGGGTGAGAGAATTAATGGATTACAAAACTACTTGGATACTAGTAGGATGATCTCAGATTTCCAACCCAATATTTTCCCTTTTAATCTTAATTAGTGTGCTTAGAACTTGTATTATCATACTTGTAAATAACATTTTCATGAAATAGGTTCAATAACCAATATTATATCATCATGAGCCATCATTCAATGATCTAGAGATACTCCTTTTTCAACGAGTGAATCCACCATTGTGTTGAGGTGCCTTTGAGGTTCCTTTTGAGGTGGAAGAAATTAACAACCTAAAAAGTAGAATTTTTCAAACTTATTATGTGAAAAATAAGAGAGAAACTCGGTGCCTATTTATTTTTTATATTGCACACCTATTGAATAACTATCATAAATACTGAAAACCATTAGGTGTTTGATGTTTTCTACCCATTCAAGCCCCTACTATAATGCCAAGAATTTGACATAATTTTTAGAAATACAACCCAATCCCCAAGCATATTTGGCCTCTATCTCTTCATTGGGGTGAAAATAACACCTACTTCTGCTTACTCCCTTGGATTACCTTTTGAAGATCCATTAACTATAAATGAGAAAGAACCCTTACTACTTCTCCAAATTTTGAATTCCCTTAAGTCCATTATCAGAATGTATGGTGATTATATAGGTTACTTATGAATGACACTACTACCTTGAGTTGGAAAATTTCCAAGATTAAGCCAATATTTATTTCTTCGAAACACATCACTCATATCCCTTGATCACAACGTCTAGCAGAGATTGACTTAAATAGTAAATTATTTGCATTGGAGTCTGATGTAATTGAATTTACATGAACATCGTTAAATATAGATTGATTCTGAGTAATCCAAACTCCTTAGAAAAACAAATTGGTACAACCATCCAAAATCTCATGGTTATTGAGTCAAATTTTCACTTTGATGGGATTTAGATTTTTCCATTATAAGACATTTATGGTACTAGAATGGATGTGATATCTTTCGCTTGTCAAAAATGATTTTTAATATCTGAGAGTGAAGGAGAATTTTGAAATAGCAGAGGGACCTTATACTATAAAACGACACAAAAGCACAACGGGAAGGGACTTGACTATTTCTTCTTGAGTTTGTATTCTGTGTTGCAAAGACTAGTTCCTGACAGTGACTAAGGATTTAAATCCATACTTATTCATATTATTCCCCTTGTTTTCTCAGGCGAGAGCATATGAATTTTTGAATTAGAAATTCATATCCACTCTATATTTATATATTCTTCGACTACCTATCCATATACATCGATAAGTAAGTAAGTGGGGTGAAACATTTGATTCTTTGACCACATTTGACCAATGATTTTGAAGTTTTGATGGGACATTAGGACAATGCCAACCAACCAATTCACCATTGAGATCCCATCGAAATATATCATTGATTTTGTTGAATACCTTTAGCTCCATATATTTAGCCAATTACATTACTCCATTATTCTCGATCAATAGATCTACTTAAGGAATTTTATCCTTCCAAAGACTAACATGCATTTCATTTCCAACTTGCCAACACAAATCGTCGATGATAATAGAGGCCACCACTTTACATAATTTCGAAATCTTAAAACCATGGTATAGCCATGTTTTTTTTGGGTCTAATGAGGATATTCTTATGGAAATATTTTTGCATAAAGGCCAACTTCTAGCATTCTTGGGAATATGAAAAAAGGAACTAAACTATACTTGCATCGAAATCTAGATTCATGATCTCAGGATATTTTATCGCTAATCCACCAAAGTTTCTGGGAACGAACATGGTATTCCAATTCACTAAATAGAATCTATGTTCATTGTTCTTTCCTCCTTTCTAAATAAACTTCCATAATAGGCCACCAATTTGGTGGATTACTCCATTTGTGACAAGTAAACTTGAACCCATATAAATTAGGAGACATGAAAACATTAATTTTATAAAGACACTCTTTCCGACAACATTTAACGATTGTTCCCCACTAATATTTTATTCTTCTTTTTTATTTTTTGCACGATTTCCTCCCATTCATCTACATTAGATTCTCCTAGTGAAATTGGGATTCCTAAAAATTTGAATAATTCCACTTTGTGACAATTGTGAACTCCAATATCCTCGAAATCTCATTCAACATTGATTCAACACAATTCTAACTACATAATAATCATTTGTTTTTTATTGACCATGCTACCAAATAGATAAATATATGTGTTTATAATCTTTTGAAATTAGAGGACTATTATTTTGGCAGTGCCTCCCAAATCGAGAGTGTCGTCTGAAAATTGAGAGTGATTTACTCCTTTAACATTTCATATGATACTCAGTACGACTAAATTGTCTTCCTACTCAGATTTCTCCAAATTTCTACTAAGGATTCTAGCCATATTGATGTGATGGAGAGGAGACAATGGGTAGCCCTACCTCAACCCTGAAGAGGAAAAAAAAAGGGCAGGACAGCCATTAACCAAGGGTGAAATACATTCTTTTATCAACCTTGTAAATTCCCCACATATCCCCAATGTTTCTAACATAAGGAAAAAAAAAATATTTCCCTCCTCGGTCAAAGGCATTGGCCATATCCAACTTTGCCACTATTCTTGGTTTGCCTAATTTCTTGCTTGAATGAATTGCTTCTAGACAAGAATGATATAATCCAATATTTGTCTCCATTGCACGAATCCTCATTGGTTCTCTGATATGACATCCAACAATATTTTTTTGAATTTGGTCATCATGATATTTGTTAGAATTTTATAACCCTAATTAGAAAGAGAGATTGATCAAAATGAGGTGAAATTTACTAGAGACAAAAAGGACGAGTTAGTCATTTTTTTTATCTTCTCTTTAACTTAAGAATTAGTCAATATTTTCATCATATAATTTTTAATCCTAACCCAAAAGCTTCTGTAAAAAAGGTTCAAGAACCCATCAAGGCCTAGGGATTTATCTAGGTCCAAATATTGCTACAAGCAAACCAAACTAAAATTTGAAATCCAATTAATTGAAAAATAAATTTAAGGATATCTTCAAGGGAAAAAGGATAAAATCCTTTGGATAGAGCAGAGGTTGGAATGTGAGATAGGTAAACCAAGAATTGCTCTAGAAAAAATTCATTATTGTTAAGTGATGGCCCTCAATATTACAACATGAATGTTGCAAATCCCAATGGGTCTCGACTATAATTGGCAACCGAAGGTTCATACAAAATTAATAGGGTTTATCACTATGTACGTATCATGTAACATGTTATTATTTTGTTTATGTTATGAAAAGGAAATTAAATGAAATAAAATTTGTAACATAGAGACCATTATGTTGCATATGCTACACAAAATACTAAAAATAATAGGAGAGTGAAAATAGCAAGAAAATATATTCTATTTGTAAGTAAACGAATACAAAAAATCATTCGTGCTAAAATAAAAGTAAATCTACTCTACTATGCATTTGAAACAATCTTGCAGCTAAAAGAAAACATTGAAACATCAAACCCTAATTTACAGAAAAAGGAAGTTCTGCTACAGTAACTACGTCAAAGACTCTATAAGTTTTATAGGCTTAAAACTTACATTCTTAGGGACCTGATGACATTGTGTTTTGCAAATTAAGTCTTACCATGCTTTGGCTACAAATCTAAATTATCCTTTTATACAAAACATGAGATGCTACAAGAGTATTTTTGTTTCTATAGGATATACTCCACTGAGCATAAAACCATGTTTTAGATGTGATTTTGAGGAAGGATACATTTAAGAGAGACTAAAGGATGCTAAATGGGTATTTTCCAAGTCCTTATGTCTATGAGGGATAAGTTTTTTCATCAAAAGAGTGAGTCTAGGGATTTTTGTAGCTTTATAAAATGGAAAATTATGCAAAAATGTACGAAAAACAAGTTATAAAATGTAATCTAGACAAGATCTATGGCTGTGGAATGAATTATAAATTCATAAATTAAATATTCCTAAAATTACTAATATAATATGCATAAAATAAATTTGAGAAAACACTAACTCATTAACTTGCAACAATAACAAAACTAATATTAGAAAATGAATAGTCAAACTAATGCATGTAGAATAAAAGTAAAAAGAGGGATATTGACCACCTAGGGTGTGCCATAACCCAAGGAGTCTCATATCGCTGAAGTGGTAGCAACCTAAGAACTAAATTTTGTTTTCATTTATTAGAAAATGTGTTGATACATATGAGACTACAAGATTGGAATGCTATAAAAAATCCTTCACTTGACTTTTTTCTATGTCTAACTTCAAAACTAAACTCCTAATGGGCTTACTGAAGCCTTATTTATAAAAATATATTTGAGGAGTAGCCTCCATGAACAAGGTGTTTTTGTCCCTTCAAAATACCTATATAATACAATCTTGTTCCCTATAACCCCACAGCTATAGGGAAGAGTATTAATTCCATTAGTCCAACCTGGTTTTGTCATCCTAAGATAAGGGACAAGTCTCATACTTTTCTCTTGAATGTATTCCTTGTGATATATATCAAATATCCTCGCTATGCTTCAAAATAAACACATTAGAAACATGAAGTATGATAATAATCTCTAGCCTTCCTAAGAGATTATTAAAGCCATGAAATACCAGTTGGGAGGCACATCATACTCCCCTATTCAAACTATTTATCATCCTCTAAGAAAAATAATCATCTTACTTTTTTTGATGTTCTTCATTTATTTTCCTAATGGCTTGTCTAACATCACATATGGTGCTAGCTATAGTTTCCCCTACTAGATGAAATCTTACAGTTTCTTGAATTTCTCTCCATCCCCTTGTTTCTTCCTCTTAACTTTGATATTGTTTTAGGCATAATAGTAAGGGATGGCTAAATTGATTTCAACCCATTGGAATGCAAGTCTCTGGATGATTTCCTCTTCTTTCCTTTGTATCTAAATTGTTTCAAAATTAATATCTCTTGTTATAAGTTCATGATTTGTGATAGGGAGATGTTGGGATGGATGCTCTAGCCTAACCCTAACACTTCCTCCATTTCTTTGGATAATGATCTAGCACCCTCCTGTACACTCATTTATCCATGCCTTGGCCATGACGCTAATTCCATCATTTTTGTATCACCCAAACGAAATTATTTGGCACCATATGTTGATGTCATGAAGCAACAATGATTGTGCATGTAGAATTATTCAATATTGGCCTTCTCCTCAATGTTCATCTAGAGAAAAAATAAAAGAAATTCTCCAATATATTGAAGAGGGAGACAACCATTTTGTTCTAGCAGTCTTATTTGGAATTGACACAATTAATATTTTAAAAATAAGGAATTGTTACTTGAGGGGTGTCTACAATTTAGAGCTTCAATGGACAAGTGTGTTATAATGCATAGGTCGATTTCAAGAGTGGGAATTTGTTCTTCTTTCACTTGTAGCTGTATTTAGTGTTAGAAAATAAGAAAATTAGAAATATTTTATTGTTATTGATTATTTAATTGTGATTTTCTTTAATTCTTATTATATTCTTTTTGTCTTCTTTCTTCTTAGTTCATAAAGCAATTATCAAAGAAAAATCACATAGATCAAGGACACCATATGTAGGCCAACACCCAGGTC
Organism: Pinus albicaulis; assembly: GCA_034641835.2. NCBI lineage: Eukaryota > Viridiplantae > Streptophyta > Pinopsida > Pinales > Pinaceae > Pinus > Pinus albicaulis. The sequence continues at coordinate 1,320,014,320 of CM076584.1, read as the reverse complement.
AAAACCCCGCTCTAGCGGAAAACCTGGTAAGTAATTCTTCCTTAAATAGTATTGTTGAGACTCTCGACCTTCACTCACACTTCCTCCACACCAAGTTAGCCTTCATTTTGATCCTCCTTTTCGACCCAACAACAATAGCATACAAACCAACACTATGCAACACTTCTTTCGACCTTAGTTCTTGAAATTTCATCTTCGATAAATGACTTTGATCTTGATTCTAGGAATTTGATTTTATACTAATACAAATTCTCAAGGCACCAAAACCTAGAAAAATCAATTTCGACCTATCCTCCTCTTGGAAATAGCAACATGCAACAACTGGAAGCAACTGCCAACAAACAATAATGAGGAAATTCGATATTTCAATTTAGGGAATGTGAGAGAGAGGGAGACACCAAAATTTTGGTTTTCCTTCAATCCTTCAGCTTATCCAAATTCACACTTTTGTTGACCCCTTCCTTGACTTCTCAATTTTTCGCTTATGCAACAGTAGATATCGAATTTTTGTGTGAGTGAGTCAGTCCTCCAAATGAGTTCAAGCTTCCCGTAAATATAGGCTTGTAATGAGAGCAAATTTCTTGGTTTGAGGCCGAATTTATCATTTGAAGGCTCAATTGGTATGGAGGCTCCATAAATCATATTTGACTGGTTCAATTTAAATCTATAATGACTCTATTAAGTCATAATAAATCCTAGAAGTCCACAATATGGACTTTGAGCTAAAATAATACGACCCAAGCGTGAAACCCATGATTTAGAAAGTCATTTGATAATAATATAAAATTATTTTATTTATTATTTTAACAAGTACATTAATTATTGACTCAAATATAATTTATGAAGTTCAAACAGAAGAAGAGAGACTTTGGATTTACAAACCAGAAGCAAGGAAGAGGTGCCCCCAAACTTCATAACAAAGGATAAAGCCAACACGAGGCAGCCCAAGATAACCCACCAAATCTACAAGAAAATAACAACACCACAAAAGCAAAGAAGGATAGGAGAAAGTGGTGTGAATTCCATAAGAGCTCCACTCAGAACAGAATTTAGTGTCCAGCCAAACAGTATTGGGTCATCTTGATCTCACCCATAGGGGTGCCTGTGGAATACCAGCTCAAGCAACCCAATGATATGACCCCAAGTGCATCGCTACCCAATGAACCAATCTATCGGTGCACTATTATGGAGAATGACGAAATCAAGAGGAAGATTCCGGAGCTACTGCAAAAAATTTACATCCGGCCGACTTCATCGCCCTATCGAAGACCAATTATGTTGGTGTAGAAGAAGGATGTGACTGGGAGACTCTGTATTGACTATTGGACACTGAACAAGATCATTGTCTCGAATAGGTACCCAATCCCATACATTCATCACCTTATGGACCAACTCAAGGGCGGGAAAATATTTCTGCAAGATTGACATGAAGTCCGGGTATCACTAGGTGCCAAATGAACCCTCTCATGTGGGGAAGACTTCCTTCAAAGCAAAGAAGGGCCTTTTTGAATGGTTGGTCATTCCTTTCGGGTTGACTAATGCTTCCGCAACCTTCATCAGGCTTATGGATGACATCTTGCGAACATTCACCAACTCATTTGTTGTAGTGCACTTGGATGGCATCCTGATCTTTAGCCAAACTTGGGAAGAGGACCTCCACCACATCCGACAGTCCCTCCAAACATTGAGGCAACACAATTTGTGTGCCAATTTCAAGGAGTGCACATTTTGCATGACGCAAGTTCAGCATCTAGGATACATTATTGATGAGCGGGAAGTCCATGTGGATCCATCCAATATTGAAGTCATTCTGGATTGGCCAGCCCCAACCACTCTAATAGAGCTCTACATATTTCTGGATCTTGCTAATTTCTACCATATGTTCGTGTTGTGATTATCTCATATCACTTGGCCCTTGAGTCAAGTCTCAAAGGGAGGAGTGAAAGAAAAATTATTTTGGTATAAATCTCAACAGAAGGTGTTCCTAGAGTTGAAACATAAACTTTACTCTGCCACAATGCTCACATTACTAGACTTGCAACAACCATTTCAGATCAAGACAGATGCCTTGGACTATGCTATTGGGGCAATTCTTACTCAAAAGGGGAATATAGTGGCATATCACAGTGAGAGACTATCTAACACAGTCTGGAAGTATACCACTTATGAAAATTATATTTATTCCATTATGCAGGCTTGCCGACAATGGAAGCATTACATTTTATGGAAGGAAACAATTATCCACATAGACAATTAACCCGTGCAGTTCATAAAGACACAAGGGAAGTTGTAGAATGATTAAAAAGGAAGAGAACATATCGATGGTACAGATGGAATTTGCAAGAGAAATTAGGGAATTTGTGATATGGACATGTGTTAGGAGGAGCATACAGGTGCACATTGCAATCATTGATTTTCATAATTACCTATTAAGCCATCGCAAGTCAATTTTTATAGTTGCAATGTTGTGAAGAGGAGCCATGTGTCGGCGGGGTCCACGCGCATATCGCATATCGCATGTGATATCACACAATTAGGTAATGACAGAGGTTAATAAGTTCAAGTAAGAGATATGTACTGATGGTTGTAATAGGACAACATAGGTATTAACATGATGCTTTTTCATCTTATCAATCTCAGTTTAAAGATAATTTGGTTAAAGTGGTAGATTATTTTCAAAGTCTATTTAAAGAACCAAAACATCTTCCTCCTAAATAGGAAATAGAACATGAAATAAAATTATGTATGATGCCCCTCTTAATAATGTCGAAATTTATTGCATGCAAGTTATAGAAAATTAAGAAATAAAGAAACAAATCCAAGAGCTAGTTGAAAAACGTTTCATTCAACCCAGTTCATCTCCATGTGGTTCAACCATAATTTTAGTTCCTAAGAAAGACAGGACGTGCAGAATGTGTGTCGAATTTAGGGCCTTAAACAAAATCACAATCAAGAACAGGTCTCCTCTTCCCAGGATAGTGATTTACTTGATCAGTTGAATTTTTTTTTCTATTTCACTAAGTTGGATTTACGTAGTGGGTATCATCAAATTTGCATTGCAAAAAATTAGATCCAAAAAACTCCATTTAAAAATAGGCAGGGATCATTTCAATTTTTAGTGATGCCTTGGTTTCTCAGAATTTCTTGAAGCTATGCAAAGCAGAAATGATGTATTCCATCCATAGCGTTGGATAATTTGTCATAATCTACATATATGATATCCTCATTTTCAATTCCAAAGATGGAAGAGAATGTTAGGTATGTTAAACAGTTTTGGAAGTGTTGCACATGGAAAATTGTACCTAAACTATGCAAATGTAAGTTTGAAAAATCTATCCGATTCCATTTATGCTGGTTACATAGTTGGAGGTGGTCATTCAAGATAGTTCCAACTAAATAGATGTGATTGTTAAGTGGCCAAGACCGTATAATGTGACTGAAGTTGGATTTTTCAAGATGTAGTTCAATATTGAGGAGATCATTTCTTAGTTTTCGATTACATCATCGTTACATGCCTTAACATGATCCGGTCAAGCCTTTCACAAAAGGAGGAAACAACAAAAATATTTTGATTCATCAAGGATAAAATTGCCACATCACCAATCTTAGCTTTACAAGATGTTCAACAACCATTTGAAATTGAAACATATGCTAGTGGTTATGCAATGGGCGTAGTTTTACTTCAAAATGGAGAATGTATTTGTTTTCATTTAGAAAAAAATTCTAAGACAAATTTTAATTATCCAACATATGACAAAGAACTGTTTTTTTTGATTGAAAGTGTAAAGAAATGAAAACACTACTTAATGGGAAAGGAAATAATTATTCACGTAGATCATCAACTGCTGAAGTACCTTCAGTCGAAGACTAAGTTGCAATAATCTCTCCATTACAGATGGATAGGATTTGTTTAGCAATTTCACTTAGTAATTAAGTAAAAGAAAGGTGTAACAAACAAAGTACTTGATATGTTGTCTAGACCATCTTTGAATGCTTCATTAGTGTTGTAGAATAGTTAATCAAAACTTGGAAGTTATGTAGAACAATATAATACTGATGTTGATTTCAAATATATTTATGAATCACTAAATCAAGGTACTCAGGTGGAAGAAGTCAATTTTCATATTCATGACAGGTTGTTATATCATCTGGGTAAGTTGTGCATACCACAAATAGAAAGGGGACATGTTATTTGGGAATCACATTCTTGTCGAATTTCAAAACATTTTAGCATAAACAAGACAATGGTGAAAATTCAAAGGTATTGTTACTAGCCTTGCATGTATGAAATAGTTGTGAAGTACATTAAAGGATGTCTTATTTGTTCAACAAGAAAGCCAAGCAATAGAAATATTGGTTTGTATATGCCACTTCCAGTTGCTTTGTGACCGTGAGACATCATTTCCATGGACCTTGTCTAAGGAATTCCAATGTCCAGAAGAGGGAATGATTACATGTATGTCATGGTTGATCGATTTAGAAAGATGTGCATTATTGTTCCATGAAAAAAGAAAGTGACTGCAGAACAAACAGTGCAGATATTGTTTCCACAAGTATGGGTTTATTTTTGGCTTCCTTCCTCCATTATTTTTTACCAAGATACTCGCTTTGCAGGAGAAAATTGGCCTACTTTGTGGGGACTCATGGACAAAAAGCTAAAGAAGAGCACAACTTTTCATCCACAGACCGACAGGTAGAAAAAGGTGGTGAACAGGATAGTGATACATATTCTTCGAGGTTACTGCAACAAACATCTGAAGTTGTGGGATTAATCTTTACTTTATCTGTAGCATGCTTACAATCGAGCCTTACATTCTTTGACTCATCGATTTCCATTTGAAACATGTTTTGGGTATCTACCAAATTCACCGATGTAATTCATGTTCAATGAAGATGATAAAGGGGATGGACACGACTATTCAAACAAAGCAGTTAATTTCATTCAACGGATACATCAGATACATGAAGTAGTGTAGGATCAGTTAGAGAAGAGTCATTCCAAGTACAAATGTGCCATGGCAAGCATCGAGTTGATCATCATTTTCATGTTAGTGATCATGTATGGTTGTATATCAGTAAAGACAGGTTGAAAGGTGAGGGTAAGAAACTCAAACTCATCATGTATGGTCCTTTCAAGATTGTGAAAAATATTGGAAATAATGTATTCTGATTAGATTTACCGCCTTACATGCACATTTTTTTAGTTTTAAATGTAGAAAATATAAAGTTGTGTGAACCTCCGATGATCTTTGATCCAGAGGAATATACACAGTTTCCTACAGTTGAAGATTTGGCACCTAAGTATATGATTGAGTTGCTGGAAGATACCATCTTAAACAGGAAAGTTCGCACTTTGAGGCAAGGATATGTTGAGTATATTTGAGTAGGACTAAAGGGCATGAATTTAAGTAAGGCGAGGTGGATGGAGATCAGAAAAGTGAGGGAGTTGTACCCTCAAATGATGTCTACTTAAATCAAAATTTTGTGGTCCAAAAGATTTCAAGTGGAGAGGATTGATCTAGGAGGATCTTGCTTCAATTTAGATCAACAGTGAAGTCTTTTCGGCTTCAGTTTGTCTAATGTCCTATTCATCTTCAGTGTTTCCAGTTTTCTTGAATGGGGGTTACTTCATCATGGTTTAGTTTGATTTCATGGTGGCATGGTGATGTCATGGTGTGTGTGGTAATCCTATGGTGGAAAAATTGTAAATTTCATGTGGTGACATTTATCTAAGTTCTAAAGGTCTCAAAAATATATAAAAATCCTAAGCTAAAGTGTAAATGGTGGTGGTCCTAAGGCCTAGACCCAAAGCAAAAGGCCTAAGTCTAAGACCCAAAAACCTAGCGCAAACCTTGGAAATTTAATAGACCTATGTTGTTAATACATAAAACAATATATTAAACCTTGTAGAAAAGGTTTCTGACCTTTGCATTAAAATTTATATTAAACCCAAATGTAATACACAGTTGACTGCCAGATCTAATAACCGTGTCGGAACCAAAATGTATGTGAAGAGGTTGAGGTGTCGGGAGTTAACCGTGGATCTAACCGTAGAGTTGAATGATATAGACTTTGAAGCAAACTGGAACTGTTAGATAAGAAAGCTGTCACATGGAGTGTTTTCCTACACCGTTGTGAAGCCATCGGAATAAAACTACGAGGTGGCAATAATTAGTTAGACGGTATTGGTCACATGTCCAATCATGATCTGAGATGCACCATTTTCTGACTACAAGGTGTAATTTTATCTGAAGTTTCTAAAGTGGGTTATTTTTTAATTGCGCCAAGTTGTTAATTAAAATGAACATGCACCTACTCCACTAGGTGTCACATGGTTACAATACTGAACACCTAAACAACTTCAATTTTCAACCACATGCCTAATTTGGCTTCCAGGATTTCGAGAGATGAACGTATTTAGCCTTGGAATTTTCTCCATGATGACAACAAAGTGATTTTGTATTCAGATTCTGAGAGAGATAGGTTGTTTTGTTTTCACCATTGATTGGTCATCTGAAGGTGGAATCGAGAACCAAGATAGGTTTTGAAAAGGTAGGAGAGAGATATATTTTTTTATAGTGACCAGATGTTCCTGTGAGCACAAACATTTTGGTGTTTGTTCTATGTAATTACTTCCTCGGATCAATACTTAATAAAAGGGACACGCATCTTGAAAGCAGACACGGAGACGTAGTCCACCAGGGACAAACTCCATAATCAATATTTGTTGTCTCTTTTCTCTATTCATTGCTATAATTTCATGTTTCATATGCTCCTTAAGTTATGGTTTAATTCGTTAAATCATTTTCTTTCCTTTTGTCTTCCACACCAAGAGATCAAGTTAACAATCAATTCACCTATTCACAAAGAATCAATTCTACTTGAGTATTAGATCATATCTATTTCAGATGAAATTTACATAATATCCAAATCTTAAAACCTTGGTCTAGACCTTATTTTATTTGGTTCTAATGAGACTATTCATATGGAAATATTTGTGCATAAAGGCCAAATTCTAGCATTCTTGGGAATATGAAAAAATGAGCTAAACTATATGTGTATTGAAATCTAGATTCATGATCTCGGGATATTTTATTGCTAATCCACCAAAGTTTCTGGGAAGGAACATGGTATTCCAATTCACTAAATGAAATCTATGTCCATTGTTATTTCCTCCTTTCTAAAGAAACTTCCATAATAGGTGTCGGGCGATATAAATGCTAGATTTTATATGCGGACAACCCAACTTTGGAAAGACCCCACAAAAGCAGATACGTTGCTCTTCACTCACGTCTTACCATCAATTCTGTCCTCGAGTTGCCCTACAGCTAATATCACACCAACATTTACACCTACATTTAATTTTTCAATATGGGGTCGTAAGACTTAGAGACGTAGCACAATATATGCTAGAATGTGGCCTCGGGGACTTGAAAAATCAAAACCCTAAAAATAGTTCAGAAATAAAATCATGGAGGAAAAGAAATCAAACATTTCACACTGCAAATTAATAATCTATGCAGGAAATATATAATTCAAAGCTTAAGCTAACTCCAAGAATGAAAAGCATGAAATGAATTCAATTCCAACTACTCCAAAATATGTACTTAAAACTCTTCTCTCTAATGATGTTGGAAAGGAATCATAAGTGTATGGAAATATTCATTCTAGAATTTAAATTATGGAGCGAGGATATATTCAAGAATATTGTTGGACATTTTCGTTATGTTAATAAAATGTACTTAATCTAATCCTGATATTTGAATAAATTTTGTTGTATTACAATTCCAAGATCAATTCATATGTAAATTCCCAATAATATGAAGAACTAATTAACTAAAAAATCTTGTTAATCTCATACCATTATTATCCCCATCTAAAATCCCTGCAACTCAATATATTTTTCGTTATAAAATAAATTGAATAGGGAAATAGTAAATATGAGAAAGAAGCACTCCTTAACTCTACTCCATTTTTAATCTAAATTATTTTAACAAAAATAAATCCTAAAATAACATGCCATTAAAATCATCAAACCTATGCTATTAAATATCCAAACGTAAAGGAAATATATGAAATGGAATTGGAGTGTTCAATTTAAGGACATTAATTTTTTTGATCAAAGATATTTTTAACATGTTTTCTGGACATTTTTATGAACTTGGACTGAAAATATCCTCATGTTAATTCTGGCATTAATATAATGATGAATATTTAAAATTCCAGGATTTAAAATGCTTATGAATGCGAAGATAGTGTTAATTAATTAAATCAGAATTCAACGGTCATATCATAATTATTATCTGCATTATAAATCCCTGCAATTGAAAATATCTTTTGTTAGATAATGAATTGAACACAACAAATAGTGAAAATTAGACACACAAATAAAAGAAGTGATGGGTAACTAAACAAACTCAAAAATAAATTAGTAAATTCATGAATCAAACCTACATAATTAAATTCCAAAACATAAGGGATATCTATAGAAAGAAATTGCAGAATCAGAATTTAAATGACTCACACATGAAATCAAATGCAGTAAATAAATTACACTAACAGTAAATAAAATGTGGTGAAGCAAATAAATTCTAAGTAATTTAGCATCAAGCTAATTGACAGGCCCAATCACGAGCTTGATCTTCCTGGAAATAAAGCTACATTAACACATGATATTAGAAATTAAAAGAGCTGGAAACATCATTTAAAGGAAAATTCATATTATTGTAGAAATAAAATTACAAAAGCAATCAATTACAAACATTACAATCCTAGCTCTAGTTCATAACATAGCACTCTAGAACAAGCTTCAGCATCTCCAATTCTCTACCCTACTACCTCCAACCACCTAGCTAGATCTTCAAATGTTACAATATTGGCTCTAGTTCATAATCCAACGCTCCACAACAGGAAAGTTCGCACTTTGAGGAGAGGATATCTTGAATATATTTGAGTAGGACTCAAGGGCATGAATCCAAGCAAGGTGAGATGGATGGAGGTCAATAAGTGAGGGAGTTGTACCCTCACCTAATGTCTACTTAAATAAAAATTTTGAGGTCCAAAAGATTTCAAGTGGAGAGGATTGATGTAGGAGGATTTTTCTTCAATTTAGATCAACAGTGAGGTCCAGTCGGCTCCATTTTGTCCAATGTCTTGTTCATCTTCAGTGTTTCCAGTTTTCCCAATGAGGGTTACTTCGTCATGGTTTTGTTTGATTTCATGGTGGCATGGTGATGTCATGGTGTGCGTGGTAAGCCTATGGTGGAAAAATTGTAAATCTCATGTGGTGACATGTACCTAAGTTCTAAAGGTCTCAAAAATATATAAAAATTGTAAGCTAAAGTGTAAATGGTGGTGGTCCTAAGGCCTACACTAAAATCAATGCATATAGTGCAAGAAATCAAATAGGATTAGAAATCACCATCCACAATGAAATCAATGCATCTAGTGAAATAAATCATCCTCCCTCTCTCCCCCCTCCAACTCCATCTCTCTTTCCCTTCCCCTCTCCATTCTTTCACATCCTCTCTCACTTCCTTCCCCTTTTTCCCTTTCTCTCCCATGTCTATATCTCTCTGTTTCCCTCTCTCTCCCTCTCTTCACCCTCCAACTCTGTCAATACCTCTCTCCTTCTCCCCCCATTCTCTCCATCTCTCCTTTTTCTCTTTATCTCACCCCAAAACATACACACGCTCTCTTTCTCCCTTTTCACTGCCTCTCTCTCTCCACTTCTCACTCCCTATGTATTTATTATTCCCTCAAACTCCATCTCTCTATCCCTCCCTCTCTCCTCCTATCTCCCTCCCTCTCTTCTCCTCTCTCTCTTCCTTCCTCTCTCTCCCTTCCTCTCCTACCTCCTTCTCTCTTCCCCCATCTCTCTCTTTTCCCTCTAATCCTCTCTCTTCTCCCATAAATCTCTCTCTCTGCCCTCCAATCCTCTCACTATCTCCATCCCTCTCTCCTCCTCTCCCCCCCCCTTCCATATTTATGTCTCCCTCTTCCTCGCGTACCCTTTTCTACCTCTCTCACTCCTCTCCCTCTCTCTCTTCATTCCTCCTCTCCCCTCTCCTTGTTTTATCCCCATCTCTCCCTTCTAACTCCCTCTATCTCTCCACCTCTATCACTCTATGTCTTTGTTCTTCCCTTCCATATATATCTAGAGCTAACATATATCATGATACATTAATGTATATAATAATATAGAAAATTTGATATTGTATTAATCCAAAGTTATTAAATATAATAATATTAATATGAATATTAGATTTAATAATAATATTATTATTATTAATATTTTGATATTAATATTAGGGATAATAATGGTTTTTTTGGCATGATATTAATAATAATTTTGCCCATAGTATTTGACGTATAATATTCACCTAAATAAAACCTATTTTTTGCGTGTTGATAAATATAAAGAGATTTATAGAGTAAATATTAAAAAATAGGTTTTATTTATTTACAATGGTATTTGGGTGGTAGACTTGGTATATAATTAGATGTTGATTTATAATGATATTTTATATTGATTTATTTATTTACCATAGCTCTTTTATAAATATGGTATTTAGCCCATGGTATTAATAATAATTTGGCCCATGGTATTTGCAATATAGGCTTCACCTAAACCAGCCTAGATCCATCTTACTTTGGATCTATCATGTGCCGAGAGGGATCAAATCTCTCGAGGTGGAAACCTATTTTTTGAGTGCAAAAATTGAGGAAAGGTTTGGATTTGATCCCTCTCGGCGCATGATAGATCTAGAGTAAGATGGATCTAGGCTAGTTCCAGTTGGAGGCATCAACGTCACATTTTTTAGATTATTAAAATTTTTGTATAGGCTAGTTCCAGTCGTGTGAAGCCAAGGAAAATATATAGAACACATGATTAATTTTATGAATAATATGTAAATACATCTAATATAAATATAATAATTTTATATATGATAAATATGTTTGATAACTGGTCATTTTAATTTTAAAATTTTCTTAGTTACCTAAGTTTGTTGAGATAAATATTGTTAATAAATTTAATGATGAAAGATGATGAAATAATAATTTTGAATGCAAAGTGACAATGTAATACTGTTGAATGATAGAAAATGTGAATAATAATAATGCACTCAATTACAAATAGTCTTCATTGTAATCAATCTCAAATTATTTTCTTCTACTATTATTATTGTCACGTTTGTTAGTTTTGTCATGTTTTCATATCGATTATATGAAAAGCACAATAGAAATCATAAAACATTTAAATATTTTTCTGGAACTGTTGTACTAAAAATCATACATTTTCTCTCTTTCTCTTTGATATTAATAGGTTGAATTACTAAAACATAAAAATAAATGTACATTGTCAATAATTTTGCATGCTTACAGTGAAATTAATGCACAATGTTAATCCAATCACTTTAAAATTAATGTACCATCAATGTACATCCAATTACATCAAATCAGAAATCAATGTTTACACTGAAATCAATGAATATAATGCAAACAATGAAATAGGATTAGAAAACAACATCTACAGTGAAATGGATGCATCTAATGCAGGTAATCAAATAGGATTACAAATCAACATCTACACTGAAATTAATGCATCTAGTGCAAGTAAGCAAATAATATTAGAAACCAACATCACTGAAACCAATGCATCTAGTGCAAGCAATCAAATAGGATTAGAAATCACCATCTATACTGAAATCGATGCATTTAGTGCAAGCAATCAAATACGACTATAAATCATGTACATTGAAATCAATGCATTTAGTGGAAGTAGTAAAATATAACGAGAAATCAACATCTACACTGAAATTAATGCATCTACTACAAGGAATAAAATAGGATAAAAAATCATCGTCTACAATGAAATCAATGAATTTATTGTGAGAAAACATATAGGATTAGCAATCATATATATTTAAATCAATGCATATAGTGCAAGAAATTAAATATAATTATAAATAAACATATACACTAAAATAAATGCATCTAGTGCAAGCAATAAAAATGGATTAGAAATCTCCATCTACACTGAAATCAATTCATCTAGTGCATGAAATCATCTTCCCTCTCTCCCCCCTTGAAGTACATATTTTTTTCCTTCCTTCTATCCACTCTCTCACATCCTCCCTTTCCTTCCTATCTCTCCATTTCTCTCCTACATCTCTATCGATCTCTTTCTTCACCCTCCAACTGTGTTACTATATCCCTACCTCTCTCCTTCTCTCATCCCTTCTCTTCATATCTCATTCATTGTCTCTTTATCTCATCAGAAAAAATACACACTCTCTCTCCATCTCTCTCTTGTCACTTAATCTCTCTCTCCACTTATCAATCTCTCTGTATTTCTTCTTCCCTCCCTCTCTCCCCCTCTAAATCCATCTCTCTCTCTCTCTCTCTCTCTCTATATATATATATATATATATATATATTCCCTCCAATTTTCTCTCTTCCCCCATCACTCTCTTCCTCTCTCTCAAGTCATCTCTCTCCCTTTCTCTCCTACATTGCTCTCTCTCTCTCTCTCTCTCTCTCTCTCTCTCTCTCTCTCTCAAAATCTACACTAAAATCGATGCATAGTGCAAGAAATCAAATAGGATTAGAAATCACGATCCACAATGAAATCAATGCATCTAGTGAAATAAATCGTCATCCCTCTCTCCCCCCTCCAACTCCATCTCTCTTTCCCTTCCTCTCTCAAATCTCTCACATCCTCTCTCTCTTCCTTCCCCTTTTACCCTTTCTCTCCCATGTCTATATCTCTCTCTTTCCCTCTCTCTCCCTCTCTTCACCCTCCATCTCTGTCAATATATCCCTCCCTCTCTCCTTCTCCCCCCATTCCCTCCATATCTCCTTTTTCTCTTTATCTCACCCCAAAAAATACACACGCTCTCTTTCTCCCTTTTCACTCCCTCTCTCTCTCCGCTTCTCACTCTCTATGTATTTATTCTTCCCTCAAACTCCATCTCTCTATCCCTCCCTCTCTCCTCCTATCTCCCTCCCTCTCTTTTCCTCTCTCTCTTCCTTCCTCTCTCTGCCTTCCTCTCCTACCTCCCTCTCTCTTCCCCCATCTCTCTCTTTTCCCTCTAATCCTCTCTCTTCCCCCATAAATCTCTCTCTCTCTCTCTCTCTCTCTCTCTCTCTCTCTCAGTCTGCTCTCCAATCCTCTCACTATCTCCATCACTCTCTCCTCCTCTCCTCCCCCTTCCATATTTATGTCTCCCTCTTCCTCGCGTACCCTTTTCTACCTCTCTCACTCCTCTCCCTCTCTCTCTTCATTCCTTCTCTCCCCTCTCCTTCTTTTATTCCCATCTCTCCCTTCTAACTCCCTCTATCTCTCCACCTCTATCACTCTATGTCTTTGTTCTTCCCTTCCATATATATCTAGAGCTAACATATATCATGATACATTAATGTATATAATAATATAGAAAATTTGATATTGTATTAATCCAAAGTTATTAAATATAATAATATTAATATGAATATTAGATTTAATAATAATAATAATATTATTAATATTTTGATATTAATACGAAGGATAGTAATGGTTTTTTTGGCATGATATTAATAATAATTTTTCCCATAGTATTTGACCTATAAGATTCACCTAAATAAAACCTATTTTTGCGTGTTGGTAAATATAAAGAGATTTATAGAGTAAATATTAAAAAATAGGTTTTATTTATTTACCATAGGTTTATTTACAATGGTATTTGGGTCGTAGACTTAGTATATAATTAGATGTTGATTTATAATGATATTTGTATGTTTTTATATATTTAGCATGCCTTTTTATACATATTTTATAGTGATTTATTTATTTACCATAGCTCTTTTATAAATATAGTATTTAGCCCATGGTATTAATAATAATTTGGCCCATAGTATTTGGCATATAGGCTTCACCTAAATAAAACTTCTTTTTTGACTTATTGTAAATATAAATAGGTTTATGGAGTAAATATAAAAAGAGGCTTTATTTATTTAGTGGAAGTAGTCAAATATAATTAGAAATCAACATCTACAATGAAATTAGCTTTCATCTTTTTTTTCAGTGGAAATAGTAAATATCCATATTTATTTTCATCTTTTTTTCTACTATTTTCTAATTCATAATGTTTTCTCGCCCGTTCGACCTGGTAGATAATGGTTTCTATAGTGAGTGCTTTCATACAAAATTAAATTTGACAAATGATTAAAATCTACAATGATAACCTACATGCATTTTTTATTCCATTAACTTCTGTAACTCTTTATATGTCTATAACACAATTCAGAAGTAAAAGACATTATTGAGTAATTTTATGAAGAATCAATTACGAAACACATTTTACAATCACTATCGATTTTTTATTTTATTTTTTTCAAATAAAGGTATGAAATTGAACGAATGTTTGCTTTGTTCAAGTCTTGGCTCTACTCTTGGAAAATCTACAGAGCTTGAAGAACATTTAAAACTAACTCTTTTCCTCTCATCTAAATCTATTTAAATTTGTTTGTAATATAAGCAAGCAAATAGTGATATCAAAACGAATATGGCACGAACTTGCATATGTGTAAATAACAAACTTTTGGCTGGGAATTGCAATGTAAAACACAAAAATCAAGTTTTTCAAATCTTTTTGTTTTGTTTTATTAATATGCTGATATAAAAAATTTCAATGTGCTTTGGCATCAGTTTCTTCAATCCTAAACTCAAACTTGCAAATCGAACAGTTCTCTTCATGATGAGTGAGCATAAAAAAGTGTTTGATTGGATTTTGCATGGGGTTGTTATTATTGACTTGTTTCTCTTTATTTCTTAAAAGCGTTGCAAATATGTAAGCTTGGATAAGCCTTACCATTCTATAGTGGTGGGATGCCCTAGTGGATTTGTAGTCCTTCCACCATGTCCTCTCAACCATGGATTTGTAGTCCTTCCACCATGTTTGTAGTTTGTTGTTGGTGCGTATAATGGTGAATCAACTGTTACTTATGCTTATGCTCGATCAAGTGTCTCTCGAAGGGGATATGCAGTAGATTGGTTTGTTTATATGATTGTTAAAAATTATTTGTTAAGCCGACCCTTAATTTTTTTTTTTTTAAATTTAAAATTTAAGCCGACATTTTGTATGAGGATGTGACATACCTAACATCGCGTCAAATTGGGTTGTAGATGCGCCTCGCGGTGCAATAAAACTTCTTTTTTGACTTACTGTAAATATAAAGAGGTTTATGGAGTAAATATAAAAAGAGGCTTTATTTATTTAGTGGAAGTTGTCAAATATAATTAGAAATCAACATCTACAATGAAATTAATTTTCATCTTTTTTTCAGTGGAAATAGTAAATATCCATATTTATTTTCATCTTTTTTTCTACTGTTTTTTAATCCATAATGTTTTCTCGCCCTTTCCAGCTCGTAGATAATGGTTTCTATAGTGAGTTCTTTCATACAAAATTAAATTTGACAAATGATTAAAATCTACAATGATAACCTATATGCATTTTTTATTCCATTAACTTCTGTAACTCTTTCTATGTCTATAACACAATTTAGAAGTAAAAGGCATTATTGAGTAATTTTATGAAAAATCAATTACGAAACACATTTTACAATCACTATCGATGTTTTATTTTATTTTTTTCAAATAAAAGTATGAAATTGAACGAAGGTTTGCTTTGTTCAAGTCTTGGCTCTACTCGTGGAAAATCTCCAGAGCTTGAAGAACATTTAAAACTAACTCTTTTCCTCTCATCTAAATCTATTTAAATTTGTTTGTAATATAAGCAAGCAAATAGTGATAACAAAACGAATATGGCACAATCTCACGAACTTGCATCTGGGTAAATAACGAACTTTTGGCTGGGAATTGCAATGTAAAACTTGCAAATCGAACAGTTCTCCTCTTCATGATATTCGATCAACGGGTGAAAACTTATGTAAAAATTTTATCACTGAGCATAAAAAAGTGTTTGATTGGATCTTGCATGCGGTTATTATTATTGACTTCTTTCTCTTTGTTTCTTAAAAGCGTTGCAAATATGTAAGCTTGGATAAGCCTTACCGTTCTACAGCGGTGGGATGCCCCGGTGGATTTGTAGTCCTTCCACCATGTCCTCTCAACCATGGATTTGTAGTCCTTCCACCATGTCTGTAGTTTGTTGTTGGTGTGTATAATGGCGGATCAGCTGTTACTTATGCTTATGATCGATCAAGCGTCTCTCGAAGGGGATATGCAATAGATTGGTTTATTTATATGATTGTTAAAATTTATTTGTTAAGCCGACCTTTAATTTTTTATTTTTTATTTTTATTTTTAAATTTAAAATTTAAGCCGATATTTTGTATGAGGACGTGACATACTTGACATCGAGGTCAAATTAAATTGTAGATACGCCTCTCGGCGCAATAATTTCCAAAATCAATCCTAAGAAAAAACATAATACGCATGTAGAATGCAAAATTAGTATAAATTTTATTCAATATTAGATTATGTATCTTGAATATATTTCCTACAGCAAGAACACATTTCTTTTAATAGCATCTCGTGTTTTTCAATCAATATATTTCATTCACATTATTTGTTAAATATAGGTGATACTATTTATGTAGTAATACTTCATCTTTGCAAATTTGTTTAGTTGATTATAGTAATATTATAGTTATGGTTAAAATACTCGGTTTCTTACAACAGCACTTGAAACACTTATTTGACTAGTTTATAGTATTTTACCATGTGTTAAGCCACGGATTACTTTTGTTGAACCATAATCAATAATCTTCAGGCTGCAATACTTACCTTTTAACGTACTACTCGATTACCAATTCCAAACTACGAGCGTGTCATCACCCCACCTCAATGATTATTCCTTTTCATTTCATTGATACAAAAGAATTATTAATCCCATCGAAGGATACAAATTTGACTCTATATTATTCACAATTCAAACAAAAATAAATAATCTTTATATTGTTCACAATTCAAACCAGAACAAGTATGGTAGGAAGAGGAAGTAATTTCCATAACCTTCCGCTTAAAACAACTTAAAACGCTAGTTCTGAGTGATGGGCGTAATCCTATGGAAGTTGCAACCTACGGCCATAATCTTGCTGAGTTGATAAATTCCTGCGTACCATATCTGCATACCGACCACCATTAGCATATCTGCGTGCCGGTACATCCATGTTTGCAAACTGACCACCGTTACCATTTCCGATGACAAGCGGTGGAAATAACGCTGGATTTGTGATGACAAGCGGTGGATGTCTAATTTCGGTTCGAGGAACACGTTGCCAATGAAGCCCCTGTCCCTCCTCTGCGAGTGGTTGTTGTGTTCGGGTTGTCAGGGGAGGTCCAATTTCGAAATCAAGCAACTCAGGATTCTTGTCCACCAATTCCTTCAATGCTTCCTCCTTAGCAGCCAGAGCCTCATCATCGTCTTTTGGGTTATAGAAATGGAAACACTTGTTGCATCTTGAACAGAATTTGCCTGCTCTACTATGTTGGTTACACATACAATAATGAGAGTAATAGTCCGAAAATTTCTTTCCGCAAACGTAACACAATATGTTTCCACACCTACACTTCACCAAATTGCACCCGTACGTTTTTATTAAATCCACCTGGCAAGTGTTACATTTTCTTATCACAGCTTCCGTCATCCTCTCTTCAACTGCCCTCCGAGGAGCAGTCCCACATTTTTTGTCAAACTCTTCACAGGTTAATGGTAAGTGACTCCGTCTCTTGCATTGGATACAGGAAGCATTTAAACATTTCACGTTTGGACAATCCAGGACTTGTACACACTTGTCTATTTCATATGGAATGTTACAAAATGGGCAATAAACCAAATTTTCAATTTCGGCTTCAACGATAGTATCTTGGGCCACACGATATTCATATTTTTCAATAACATCAACTGGGATAACTTTCCGAATCTCTGGCAAAGGAATTGTCTCCTTGCAGTGATAAATATCCATGCACGAAAGAGAGCCATGTGCATGTGTTCTCCCACTTCCATAAATGATTTCATCGACCTGCCTCCTTATACATTTAAAACAAAACTGATGCCCATCTCTACACTGTACCATATTTTCAGATTGATAATCCCAATAGCAACAAGCACATTCGATAGCCGTTGCTTCAACCACTTCTGTCTCTGCTTCTAACTTCTCTCCACAACCCTTCTCTTTATTGGAATTATTGAGCTCTCTCCTGTAAGATGATCTTTCTGCTTCGCTGCTCCTCCTTTGATGATCAATTACTTCTTTGATTATGGCATTAATCTCCTCTCTCTCAGAATTACGGAGGTCATGTCTTCTGAAAGATGATCTATTTGCTTCTCTGGTCCTCCTTTCGGGGTCACTTGCTTCTTTAATTATGGCCTTACCCTTCTTGTCCTTTTCCTTTTGGGAATTAGGAATCTTTCTCGCCAAGGAAGATCTTTCAGCTTCTCTGCTCCTCCTTCCATCACCTACTCTCATGAGTTCTGAAGGTCCGTCGTTTGACAAATCCAAAGCAACTAACTTTTCTTCGATAGAAGTAGAAATAGGCCCATTGTGTGAAGATGATGAAGAACGTGCGGCCATAGTTCCCAAACTTTGGTGAAGATTTTGTATACAATTTCTCTGAGTTTTGGCCAATTGATATCTATAATGCGAGATAATTCCTCATCCCTCAATCACAATTTATAAATAAATAGTAGACATAATTAAAAATAACCTTACTCGTAATTAATTTTGAAGCCGACAATACCCTTGAACATCTCCAATAACCTGGAGACGAGGTAAAAACATTCTTAAAGGTAATGACTACTCTTTTTTATTAGTTGTGAGGATACATGGTTTAGATATATAATTTTTTTTTTTTAGAATTATTTTAAAAAATGTTATAAAATTAATTAAAATTATTGTGAAATAGTTTATATTTTTTGGACATGTGGTATTGATAAGCGATGGTATGGGCTCATGGTATTGTAACAAAGTCTATTTACATGTTAATAATATCCACTGGAAAGTGGAGGCGAATACCTATTTTCGGGGTCTAGTATTCATATGCATATTTGTTTTAACTTTTTATTTATTACTTTTAATACTTTTTTTTTTTAGTTTAGGCAACATATATGCCTACACATTTACCCCTATACATATATACTTGACGTCTATCCCACACCTACCCCACACATATACTTGATGTTTGCCCCACACCTACCCCACACCAGGTTGTAGATTATTTTATATTACTTTTATTTTACTTTTATTTTTATGTAAGGGATCAAATCTCTTAAGGTGCAAACCTCTTTTTTAAATGAAAAACTTGAGAAAATGTGTGTTTGTACCTCGAGAGATTTGATTCTCCTTGGGGCTTAATAGATAAAAATTTTATACCGAATTAGGTTGGTTTAATTGCTAATAGTTAATATTAGCTTTTTTTCACGTCTGCTTCAAAAACTTAGTCCATTTTTTACATATGATGCAGGAGCATCTGCTCTAAGTCAAAAGTCCAAGGAGAAATCAAACCTTAAGGTCTTGGCATTTGTTCAAGGAGCAATTATTGTTAAGAGACATTGTAAAACTCATGTAAAAAGTATTTTATTTCTTAGTGAGCATTGATAGGGAATATGCTTAGTTGTTAGGTGTCAATGAGTGTTGAGCTAATGTAACAAATCCCCTTAAGAAATGGGATATTGGAAAGAATATTTGTTGTTTATGTTAAGAAGATAGAAAAGTTATAAATTAGGATTTCCTTATAATAGAAGTGGTTACAAGTTTGTAGGAGTTGAGAGAGGGAAGATAAGCTCTAGATTATATTAAAAAATTTAATTGTATATGTATAATTTGATTTATTAATGAGAAATTTAATTCATGCGATTGTATTGTGTCTGTGTTACAAGCTCAATGATCTGTAACGGGCAATCTAGTTTATGTGTAATAAACCATTGTTTTATGAATTCTGATCAATGCTCAATGAATGAGTAAGTCTTACTGTTGAGAGTGGATCTGAGTGCAGGTGGAGAAAGAAACAAATCGAAATTCTAGATTCAGAGAATTGAAATAGAATAGTGCTTTACATTCGGATTGAGACAATGTGCAAGGTGTATAGAAAGCATTGAAATTCCAAGTCAGAATAATAAATAGAAGTAAGCTTAGGAGGAAGTAGCGAGTGGAGTAAACAGAGTTTCAGAGAGGTAGCTGAAAATAGACAAAAGATTAAGGCAGTGAAGCCGTAGAAGATTTGCAAAGGAAGAGAAAAGACAATGAGGATTAAATCACAAAGATCTAAGCAAAGATCGATGGTCTAGATGGAATTTTCAAGTGAACTTAGGTAACTTGTGATATGGACACATGTTAGGAGGAGCATATAGGTGCACATCGCAATGTCGATTTTTATATTTACATGTTAAACCATTGCGAGTTAAATGGTATAAGTTGCAATGTGGTGAAGAGGAGCCATGTGTCAGTGGGGTCCACGCGCATATCACATATCGCATGTGATATGGCACAATTAGTTAATGACGGAGGTTAAGTTGTGCGACATGCGAAATGTTATATTTTCTGAAGTGAAAAATGGTAAGTTTTGCGATTTCGAAGTGGAAAAATTAGCAAAATTGTGATAAGTTCTGAAAAGCGCGATGAAGCGTCAAGAAAAGGTTTAAGCACAGTCAAATGTGATGATTGCTTGGGCTATAATATTGCTAAAGGTAATAAGGTAAGTGTCTTTGAGTTTATGAACTTATCTGAATGAAGAAAAATTTGGAACATATCCTCTTTTACAAGTATGAAATTCTGGGAACGGGGAGAGAGTATTAGGTTTCTACATATGTGGGTATAAGTGGCCTTTTGGCTACATCATTCGGTATTAGAGCGTGTAAATGAAAAAATTTATTAGAAATGAAGATTGCAGAGTTAAGTTATTGCAGAAGGATAAAGAAAGCACAACGATGGTTGTTTTCTTGTGGAGAATGGAGATTCAATCGAATGTGAAGAGTGGATGGATACTGCTTGTGAAATCATGTAGGTATTGTTTTATTTAAACTCTGATTTGAGTTTTGTAGGATAAAAGACAAATTGAAGATTGATAGTTCCAGCTAATGAAGTATCTCAGCAAAAGTAGATCACAACCTTAAAAAACATTGATAAAGGAAGATGGTAAGGATTTCTGAGTGGAAGAAGAGTGTGGCCAGAACCTAGTATTTCAATTGGGATTGAAATAGAAGAGGACAGTTGTGTTCTCAAAAGTGCATATGAGTTGAAGCCTAGAAGAAGGAGAGGAATGCTTAAAGAAAGTTCCTGAGAGGGGCCTAGTGGCCAAGTATAGAGGAAATCTTTGTAAGATAAGTTGTAGCAAGGAGGACTTACTATTGTAGAGGTTTAAATACAACTCATACTGAGTGAGGAACTCAAGGAGATAGAGGAGAAGATGACTACTGATAGTCATAGCAGAGGTTCTGAGGGAGACCATAACAATCTAGTTTTTGTCTAGAAAACCACTCTTTTATGAATTCTGATGAATGCTCAATGAATGAATAAGTCTTACTGTGTGAATAAGACTTAATGACTGGGTAGAATCATGTGGGATTCCATTCTAGAGCGACTGGATGTGAGTGCAGGTCGAGAAGGAAACAAATCCAAATTCTGGATTTGGAGAATTAAAATAGAATAGTGTTATGTATTTGGATTGACACAGAGTGCAAGGTGTACAACAAGTGTGGAAATTCCAAGTTAGAATGAATGAATGAATAGAAGTAAGATTAGGAGGAAGTAAAGAATGGAGTAAAAGGAGTTGCAGAGTGGTGACAGCCGAAAACACAGAAAAGATTAAGGCAGTGAACCCGTAGAATATTTCCAAAGGAAGAGAATAGACTACGAGGATTAAATCGCGAAGAGAGATGGTCCAGATGGAATTTTCAAGTAAAATTAGGGAGGTTGTGAAGTGGAAATGTGTTAAGCCATTATTGGAATTATTGAGCTCTCTCGTGTAAAATGATATTTCTGCTTTGCTGATCCTCCTTTCATTGTCAATTACTTCTTTAATTATGGCATTAATCTCCTCTCTCTCTCAGAATTATGAATCTCATGTCTTGTGAAAGATGCTCTTTTTGTTTCTCTGGTCCTCTTTTCATGGTCACTTGCTTCTTTAATTAATGCCTTACCTTTCTTGTCCTTTTCCTTTTGGGAATTACCAATCTATCTTGCCAAAGAAGATCTCTCTGCTTCTCTCCTCCTCATTTGATCACCTACTCTCATGTCTTCTCAAGGTTCATCGTTTGAAAAATCCAAAGCAACTAACTTTTCTTTGATATAAATAGAAATAGGGGCATTGTGTGAAGAAGATGATGAACGTGCAACCATAGTTCCCAACCTTTGGTGAAGATTTTGTATATAACTTCTCTGAGTTTTGGCCAATTAATATCTATAATGCGAGATAATCTCTCAACGCACCAATCAAAATTAATAAATAAATACTATACATAATTAAAAATAACTTCACTATAATTAATTTTGAAGTCGACAATATCCTTGAACAGCTATGATAATCTTTCCTTTTTATATTTACTTAAAAAAATGTTATAAAATTAACTAAAATCAAATATTTATAAAATATTTTGATTGTGAAATAATTTTATTTTTTTTGGGCATGTGGTATTCATAAGTCATGGTATGGGCCCATGGTATTTTAACAGAGATTATTTACATGTTAATAATATCCATGGTAATGTGAGGGTGGATATCCATGGTTAAGAATAATGTCATATTATTGTAAAATATTTTTATTGTGAAATGAGTTATTCTAATATCCAAAATGATGTACACTTGTACTTCTTATCCCAACAGTCAACCATAGAGTGGAGACACAAAACCCAAAGGGTGAGAAAATTAGTGGATTACAAAACAACTTGGATACTAGTAGGATGATCTCAAATTTCCAACCTAAAATTTTCCGCTTTAATGTTAATTACTGTGCTTAGAACTTGTATTATCATAATTGTAAATAACATTTTCATCAAATAGGTTCAATAACCAATATTATATCATCATGAGCCATCATTAATGATCTAGAGATACTCCTTTTTCAATGAGTGAATCCACCATTCTGTTGAGGTGCCTTTGAGGTTCCTTTTGAGGTGGAAGAAATTAACAACCTAAAAAGTCAAAATTTTCAAACTTATTATGTGAAAAATAAGAGAGAAAATGTGTGCCTATTTATTTTTAATATTGCACACCTATTGAATAGCTATCATAAATACAGAAAACCATTAGGAGTCTGATGTTTTTTAAGATTACCCATTCAAGCCCCTGCTATAATGCCAAGAATTTGACCTGATTTTTAGAAATACAACCCAATCCCCATACATATTTGGTATCTATTTCTTCAATGGGGTGAAAATAACACCTACTTCTCCTTCCTCCCTGGGATTACCTTTTAAAGATAG
Organism: Pinus albicaulis; assembly: GCA_034641835.2. Lineage (NCBI taxonomy): Eukaryota > Viridiplantae > Streptophyta > Pinopsida > Pinales > Pinaceae > Pinus > Pinus albicaulis. Next base: position 1,319,990,894 of record CM076584.1, on the reverse strand, counting down.
ATTAACAGTAAATGAGAAAAAACCCTTACTACTTCTCCAAATTTTGAATTCCCTTAAGTCCATTATCAGAATGTATGGTGATTATATAGGTTACTTATGAATGAAGCTAGTACCTTGAGTTAGAAAATTTCCAAGATTGAACCAATATTTCTTTCTTAGAAACACATCACAAAGATCCCTTGATCACAACCTCTAGCAAAGATTGACTTAAAGAGTAAATGAGTTGCATTGGAGTCCAATGTAGTTGAATTTAGATGAACATTGTTAATTATGATTGATTCTGAGTAATCCAAACTCCTTAGAAAAGAAAATTGGTACAACCATCCAAAATCTCATGGTTATTGAGTCAAATTTTCACTTCGATGGGATTTGAAGTTTCCGTTGCTCAAACATTTATTTTGAATTTTTCGGAATGGATGTGATATCTTTACCCTTGTCCAAAGTGAATTTGTAGATCTCAAGAGTGAAGGAGAATTTTAGAAATACGTGAGGGGTGTATTGTTCTACCTTCTTAGAAACAACACAATAGGAAAGGACTTTAATATTTCTTTTCTTGAGGTTTTATGTTATCAATATATTTGCAAAGACCAGTTCCTAATAAAAGACATTAAAGTTTGGAAATCCATACTTATTCCAAATTCTTCCCCTTGTTTTCTCTAAAGGCAAGCGTATGAATTTTTGAATTAGAAATTCATATACCACTCTCCCATTTTATATGTTCTTCTGACTACCTATCCATATACATCGATCCAATCTTGAAGTATAAATTGGGGTGAAACCTTTCAGTTCTTTGACCACATTTCACCAATGATTTAAAAGATTTGAGGGGACATTGGGACAGGGCCAACCAATCCAATAACCATTGAGATCCCATAGAAATATATCATTGATTTTGTTGAATACCTTTAGCTCCATATATTTATCCAATTACATTACTCCTTTATTCTTGATCAATAGATATACTTAATGAATTTTATCCTTCCAAACGCTAACGTGCATTCCATTTTGAACCTCCCAACACAAATTGTCCATGATAATAGAGGCCATCACTTTACATAATTTCCAAATCTTAAAACCTTGGTCTAGCCATGATTTTTTTGGGTCTAATGAACATATTCTCATGGAAATATTTTTTCATAAAGGCCAACTTCTAGCATTCTTATGAATATGAAAAAAGGAACTAAACTATACTCCCATCGAAATCTAGATTCATGATCTCGGGATATTTTATCGCTATTCCACCAAAGTTTCTAGGAAGGAACATGGTATTCTAATTCACTAAATGAAATCTATGTTCATTGTTATTTCCTTATTTTTAAAGAAAATTCCATAATAGGCCACCAATTTGGTGGATTAATCCATAGGGGACAAGTAAAATTGAACCCATATAAATTAGGAGACATGAAAACATTGATTTTATTAAGACACTCTTTCCTGTCACATTTAACCATTGTTCCCCCCCGCACCACCCCCCCCCCCACCAATATTTTATTCTCTTTTTTATTTTTTGCGGGATTGTCCCCCATTCATCTGCATTAGATTCTCCTAGTGAAATTGGGATTCCTAAAAAATTGAATAATTCGACTTTGTGGAAATTGAGAACTCCAATATCCTTGAAATCTCATTTGACATTGATTCAACACAATTCCAACTACGTAATTATCATTTATTTTTATTGACCATGCTACCAAATAGATAAATGTAGGTGTTTATAATATTTTTAAAGTAGAGGACTATTATTTTGGTAGCACCACCCAAATAGAGAGTGTCATCTAAATACTCAGAGTGATTTACTCCTTTAGCATTTCGTATGATACTCAATACCACCAAATTGTCTTCCTACCTGGATTTCTCCAAATTCATACTAAGTTTTTTAGCCATATTAATGTGATGGAGAGGATACAATGGGTAGCCCTACCTCAACCCTCAAGAGTAAACAAAAAATGGTGAGTCAGCCATTAACCAATGGTGAAATACGTGCTTTTATACACCTTATAAATTCCCTACATATCCCCAATTTTTCTAACATAAGGAAAACAAAATAGTTCCCTACTCGGTCAAAGGCATTGGCCACATCCAACTTTGTCACCATTCTTGGCTTGCTAAATTTCTTGCTTGAGTGAATTGGTTCCTAGACAAGAATGATATTATCCAGTATTTGTCTCCAGTGCATGAATCCTCACTCGTTCTTTGATATGAAATCCAACAATATTTTTTTTCAATTTGGTCATCATGATCTTTGTTAAAATTTTGTAAGCCAAATTAAAAATAGAGATTGATCAAAATGAGATGAAATTTACTAGACAAAAAGGATGAGTTAGACATTTTTTTTATCTTCTCTTTAATTTGAGAATTATTCAATATCTGCATCATATATTTTTTTATCATAACCAAAAATATTCTATAGAAAAGGTTCAAGAACCCATCAAGGCCTATGGATTTATCTGGGTCCAAATATTGCTACAAGCAGAGAAAACTAAAATTTGAGATCCCCACATATTGAAAAAATAAATTTAAGGCTATCTTGAAGGAAAAAAGGATAAAATCCGTTGGATATAAGAAAGGAGGGTGGAATGTGAATTTCCTCATTCCTACCAAGAATTAGTTTTAGCAAAAAATCATTATTGTTAAGTGATGGCCCTCAATATTACAACATGAATGTTGCAAATCCAAATGGGTCTCGACTTTAATTGGCAACCGAAGGTTCATACAAAATTAATAGGGCTTAGCACTCTGTATGTAGCATGTAATGTGCTCTTATTTTTTTAATCTTATGAAAAGGAAAGAAAATGAGAGAAAATATGTAACATAGAGACCATTATGTTGCATATGCTACACAAAATATTCAAAATAATAGGAGAGTGACAATAGCAAGAAAATACATTATATTTGTAAGTAAACGAATACAAAGAATAAATCTGGATAAAACAAAAATAAATCTACTCTACTATGCATTGGAAACAATCTTGCAACTAAAAGAAATAATTGAAACATCAAACCCTAATTCATAGAAAAAGGAAGTTCCACTATAGTAATGACGTCAAAGATTCTATAAATTTTATAGGCTTAGAAATTACATTCTTAGGGACTTGGTGACATTGTATTTTGCAAATTAAGGCTAACCATGCTTCGGCTACAAATCTAAATTATCATTTGATGCAAAACATAAGATGCTACAAGAGTCTTTTTTTTTCTATAGGATATACTCCACTGAGCATAAGACCATGTTTTAGATGAAATTTTGAGTAAGGATACATTTAAGAGAGATGAAAGGATGGTGAAAGGGTATTTTCCAAGTCCTTATGTCTATGAGGGATAAGTTTTTTCACCAAAAGAATGAGTCTAGGGATTTTGTAGCTTTATAAAATGGAAAATTATGCAAAAATGTACGAAAACAGGTGAGAAAATAGTAACCTAGACAAGATTAATGCATGGGAAGGAATTATATATTCATAAATTAAATATTCCTAAAATTACTAAGATAATATGCATAAAATAACTTGAAAAAACACTAACTCATTAACTTGCAGAAAAAAATATTAAAAACTAATATTACAAAGATGAATAGTCAAACTAATGCATGTAGAATAAAAGTAAAAAGAGGGATGTTGACCACCTAGGTTATGCCATAACCCAAGGAGTCTCATATCCCTAAAGTGGTAGCAACCTAAGAACCAAATTTTGTTTTCATTTATTAGAAAATGTGCTGATACATATGAGACTAAAAGATTGGAATGCTATAAAAAATCCTTCGCTTGAACTTTTTTTAATGTCTCACTTCAAAACTAAACAACTAATGGGCTTACTAAAGCCTTATTTATAAAAATATCTTCGAGGGGTAGCCTCCATGAACAAGGTGTGTTTTCCCTTGAAAATACCTATATAATACAATCTTGTTCCCTCTAACCCCACAGCTTCATGGAGGAGTATAAATTCCCGTAATCCAACTTAGTTTGGTCATCCTACAATAAGGGATAGGTCTCATACTTTTCTCTTGAATGTATTCCTTGTGATTAGTACCAAATATCCTCGCTATCCTTCAAAATAAAAACATTAGAAACATGAAGTATGATAATAATCTCTAGCCTTCCTAAGAGCTTACTAAAGCCAAGAAGTATGTTATTAAGTGTAGAAGGAGAGGTTAAATGTGCATATGGAAAGTTATATCAACCTTAAGTTGTACCCACTTGGGAGGAAAATGATACTCCCTATTCAAACTATCGATCATCCTCTAAGAAAACTAATCATCTTCCTTTTTCTGATGTTCTTCGTTTATTTTCCTAATGGCTTGTCTAACGTCACATATGGTGCTAGCTGTAGTTTCCCCTAGCAGATGAGAGCTTACATTTTCTTTAATTTCTCTCCATCCCCTTGTTTCTTCCTCCTAACTTTGATACTATTTTAGGAATAATAATAAGGGATGGCTAAATTGATTTCAACCCATTGGAATCCGAGTCTCTGGATGATTCTTTTATAGAAGGGAGATTTGGCCAATATAGTCATAAACCTATTAAGTGAATTTTATTCCTTGATCCTCATACTATGTGTCAATGTGTGCCATCTCCCCTTATACGCATGTAAGCTTCCCTCGCCAATAGCCCAAAGGTATCCTCAAAGTGGAGGATTTCCACTTCTTTCCTTTGTATATAAATTGTTTCAAAATTAAGATCTCTTGTTATAAGTTCATGTTTTGTGATGGTGAGATGTTGGGATGGATTCTCTAGCCTAACCCCTAATAGTTCCTCCATTTCTTTGTATAATGATCTAGCACCCTCCTCTACCCTCATTTATTCATGCCTTGGCCATGACGCTAATGCCATCATTTTTGTTATCACCCAAATGAAAATATTTGGTACCATATGTTGATGTCATGAAGCAACAATGATTGTGCATGCAAAATTATTCAATATTGGCCTTGTCCTCAATGTTCATCTAGAGGAAAAATAAAATAAATCCTCCAATATTTTTAAGAGGGAGATAGCCATTTTGTTCTAGTAGTCTTATTTTTAATTGACACAATGAATATTTTAAAAATAAGGAATTGTTATTTGAGGGGTGTCTACAATTTAGAGCTTCAATGGAAATGTGTGTTATAATGCATACGTTGATTTCAAGAGTGGGAATTTGTTCTTCTTTCACTTGTTGCAGTATTTAGTGTTATAAAATCAAAAAATTAGAAATATTTTATTATTATTGATTATTTAATTGTGATGTTCTTTAATTCTTATTATATTCTTTTCTTCTTCTTTCTTCTCAGTTCATAAAGCAATTATCAAAGAAAAAGCACATAGATCAAGGACACCATATGTAGGCCAACACCTAGGTCAAAACCCCACTCTAGCGGAAAACCCAGTAAGTAATTCTTCCTTAAATAGTATTTTTGAGACTCTCCACCTTCACTCACACTTCCTCCACACCAAGTTAGACTTCATTTTGATCCTCCTTTTCGACCTTGCAGTGATAAATATCCATGCAGGAAAGAGAGCGATGTGCATGTTTTCTCACACTTCCATAAATCATTTCATCGACCTGCCTCCTTATACATTTAAAAAAAAACTGATGCCCATCTCTACACTATACCATATTTTTAGATTAATAATCCCAATAGCAACAAGCACATTCAATATTCATTGCTTTGACCACTTCTGTCTCTACTTCTAAATTCTCTCCACAACCCTTCTCTTTATTGGAATTACTGAGCTCTCTCGTGTAAGATGATCTTTCTACTTCGTTGCTCTTCCTTTGATGATCAATTGCTTCTTTCATTATGGCATTAATCTCCTCTCTCTCGGAATTACGAAGCTCATGTCTTCTGAAATATGATCTATTTGCTTCTATGGTCTTCCTTTCATGGTCACTTGCTTCCTTAATTATGGCCTTACCCTTCTTGTCCTTTTCCTTTTGGGAATTAGGAATCTGTCTCGCTAGGGAAGATCTTTCAACTTCTCTACTCCTCCTTTGATCACCTATTCTCATGAATTCTGAGGTTTCATCGTTTGAAAAATCCAAAGAAACTAACTTTTCTTCGATAGAAATAAAAATAGGCGCATTGTGTGAAGAAGATGATGAACGTGTGGCCATAGTTCCCAAACTTTGGTGAAGATTTTGTATACAATTTCTCTAAGTTTTGGCCAATTGATATCTATAATGTGAGATAATTCCTCACCGCTCAATCACAATTTATAAATAAATAGTAGACAAAATTAAAAATAACCTTACTCGTAAGTGATTTTGAATCCAACAATACCCTTGAACACCTCCAAAAAACGGGAAACGAGTAAAAATATTCTTAAAAGTAATGACTACTATTTTTAGTAGTTCTGCGGATATATAGTTTAGATATATAATTTTTTTCTTTTAGATTTATTTAAAAATGTTATAAAATTAATTAAAATCAAATATTTATAAAATATTTTAATTGTGAAATAATTTATGTTTTTTGGGCATGTGATATTCATAAGCCATGGTATAGGTCCATGGCATTGTAACAAAGCCTAATAAGCCATTGATCCATGGTTTGGTAACACAACTTATTCAGAAGTTAATAAAAAAATAAAAATATAACAAATTGAATTTAAATTTAAATTTTTATTATTAATTGTGGCAGAATTTAAATGTTTACATGCATTCGGATCTATATTAATTTTGACTTTTATTTATTACTTTTAATGTTTAATTTTTTTTAATTTAGCCAACATATATGCCTACACATTTACCCGTTGATATTGACAATAAATTAAATTTGGTAAATGTTAAATGTTAACTATTACTTGTTAAACATATACACTTGACGTATACCTCACAAGGTTGTAGATTATTTTATTTTAATTTTATTTTTATTTGTATGCAAGGGATCAAATCTGTTAAGGTGAAAACCTCTTTTTTAAGTGAAAAACTTGAGGAAATATTTGTACCTCTAGAGATTTGATTCCCCTTAAGGCTTAACAGATCAAAATTTTATACTAGATTAGGTTGTTTAATTGCTAATAATTAATATTAACTTTTTCCACATCTCCTTCAAAAACATTGTCCATTTTTTACGTACATGGCGAGAAGAAATTAAAACATTTTTCCCACACTCTACATACTACTATTTTTATCAGAAAAATCTTATAGTTCCTCCAAAAGGGTCCTATGACATAAACAAACTTACAAAGAATTAAAACTAGAGAAAAATATCCTTTAATGTTCATCCCAACACAAATACTGACTCTAGAATTTGTAATTTGAGGTTTGGAGGGAAGAGAATCCAAATCCATAATTTCCTCCGGAGTTGCCACCGTCTGAAGATCTCGAACTTCTCTTTGCTACTCAGAAACTCTGTATTCAATTAATTTTCTACCTCGCTAATACCTCTTGCAAGCAAGGATATCACTTTATCCACCTTTAGACTTGGAGTAGCATAAGCCATGTGTAGTCTTTCTAACTTCGTCTACAACAAGCTTATTTTCTTATGCAAGAGAACATATTGGACTTGAGATTCAACCCTTTTTATCTTTCCCCTTTGGATATCAAGGTCGTAATATACTCCATTTAAACCAAAAAATAGTCCAACTATTGGTTAAAATTCTCCTTCTCAGCATTGATCGAGTGCTCCTTTTTATTTATCACTCCATAATATACCCTCGCTACCAAAATTTTGAGCATGCAATATCTAATTACTACTAAATCCAGAGTGCACTAGCATTCCTTATATACTTGCGGGCCTCCCTCATCTAGCTTGTTACCTCTCATTGTTGCATTGAAACATCCATCAAACTCAAAGATTCTATGTCCCGAATGCATAACCATAGAATTAATGTCTCTTCAACTGAAATCATGCCTCATTAAAACTAGGATATTCAAGCATGTTGTTTGAACATCAAAGATGGAGATACTTAATATTTTCCTCCATTCAGATTTAATAACAAGAAAACGGACCTTCGACCTATCCCCTATTACTTATAATATCCCATGGGGTGTACACTTGTACTCCTTATCCCAACACTCAACCATGGAGTGGAGACACAAAAGCCAAAGGGTGAGACAATGAATGGATTACAAAACCACTTGGATACTAGTAGGATGGTCTCAAATTTGCAACCCAATATTTGCCCCTTTAATTTTAGTTAGTGTGCTTATAACTTGTATTATCTATATTGTAAATAACATTTTCATGGAATAGGTTCAATAACTAATATTCTATCATCCTCGACCATCATTCCATGATATAGAGATACTCCTTTTTCAATGAGTGAATCCACCATTGTGTTGAGGTGCCTTTTGACGTGGAATAAATTAACAACCTAAAATGTTGAAATTTTCAAACTTACTATGTGCAAAATATGAGAGAAACTTTGTGCCTATCATGCCTATTTAGTAACTATCATAAAAACTGAAAACCATTAGTTGTCTGATGTATTTTAAAATTGCCAATTCAAGCCCCCACTATAATGCTAAGAATGTGACCTGATTTTTAGAAATACACCCAAATCTCCAAGAATATTTGGTCTTTATTTCTTCATTGGGGTGAAAATAACCCCTAATTCTCCTGCCTCCACGAGGTTACCTTTTGAAGGTCCATTAAAAATTAATGAGAAACAACCCTTACTTCTTCTCATATTTTTCAATTCCTTTAAGTCAATTATGAGAATTTATGGTGATTATGTAGGTTACTTATGAGTGAAGCTACTAGCTTCAGTTGGAAAATTTCCAAGATTGAGCCAATCTTTCTTCCTTGGAAACACATCACTTAGATCCCCTGATCACAACCTTTAGCAAGGATTGACTTAAAGAGTAACTAAGTTTCTTTGGAGTCCAGTGTAATTGAATATATATGAACATCGTTAAATATAGATTAATTATGAGTAAATCAAACTACTTAGAAAAACCAATTGGTACAAGCATCCAACACCTCATGGTTATTGAATCAAATTTTCACTTCCATGGGATTTGAAGTTTCCATTGCTCAAATATTTCTTTCCAATTTTTTGGAATGGATGCGATATCTTTTCCCTTGTCCAAATCAATTTTGTAGATCTCGAGAGAGAAAGAGAATTGTCGAAATACATGAGGGATGCATTCCTCTACCTTTTTAGAAACAACAAAACAGGAAGGGACTTGAATATTTTTTTCCTTGAGGTTTTATGTTATCAAGATATTTTCAAAGACCAATTCCTAATTGAAGAGATAATTTTTTGGCAATCCATCCTTATTCCAAATTCTTCCCCATGTTTTCACTAAATGTGAGTGAAGGAATTTTCTAATTAACAATTCCTATCCTACTCTCACAATTTATATATTCTTCTGACTACCCATCCATATACATCGATCCAATATTGAAGTAGAAATTGCGGTGAAACCTTTCAGTTCTTTGACTACCTTTGAAAAATGGTTATGAAGATTTGAGGGGACATTGGGATAGTGACACCCAACCCATTAGCCATTAAGATCTCATTGAAATATATCATTAATCTTTTTTAATACCTTTAGCTCCTTATATTTATCCAATTAAATTAGTCCTTTATTCTAGCTCAATAGATATACTATAAAAAATTATCCTTCCAAAGACTAACATCCATTCCATTTCCAACCTTCCAACCCAAATCATCCATGATAATAGAGACCACCACTTTTGATCCAGGAGGATATTTCTTCAATACATATTGACAATGAGTTCCAGTCAGCTCCATTTTGTCCAATGTCCAGTTCATCCTCAGCGTTTATAATTTTCCGGATGAGGTTAATTCATAATGGTTCAATTTGATTTCATGGTGGCATGGTGATGTCATGGTGTGTGTGGTAATCCTAAGGTGGAAAATTTGTAAATTTCATGTGGTGACATGTACCTAAGTTCTAAAGGTCTCAAACCTATTTAAAAATCCTAAGCTAATGTGTGAATGGTGGTGGTCCTAAGGCCTACTCCTAAATCCTAAGTCTTAATGCTAAGACGTAAACACCTAGCACAAACCTTGGAAATTTCATAGACCTGTGGTGTTAAAACATAAAACAATGTATTAAACCTTGTATAAAAGATTTTGGAACTTCGTATTAAACCTTATATTAAACCCAAATGTAATACACAGTTGACCACTAGATCAGATAACCATGTCAGAACTGCAATGTATTTGAACAAGCGGATGTGTCAGGAGTTAACTATGGATCTTACCATGGAGTTGAACATTTAGGACTTGCTAGCATGCGAGAACCACCATATGAGAAAGATGTTACATGTGGTGTCAACGTGTACCGTTGTGAAGCCTTCAGGACAGAACCACGAGCTAGGAACAATAGGTTAGACCACAACAATCACATGTCCAACCACCCTCTTATTCGCGTTGTTTTATAACTGTGAGATTTAATTTTATCTTAAGGTTACAAAGTGGGTTATTTGTTAGTTGTGCCAAGTTTTTAATTAAAACCATCGTGCACGTACTCCACTAGATGTGGCATGGTTACAATACTGAAGACCTAAACAACTTCAATGTTCAACCACATGCCAAATTTAGCTTCCAGGAGTCGAGAGGTGAACTTACTTAAATTCTGAATTTTTCTCCATGATGAGGACAGAGTGATTTTGTGTTCAGATTCGAAGAGACAAGATTTTTTTTTTTCAGCATTGCTAGGCCGTCCTGAGGTGGAATGGGGAACCGAGATAGACATTGAAAAGATAGGAGAGAGAGATTTTTGTTGACAGTGACCAGAAGTGCCTATGACCATGATTATCTGGTGTTTTCTCTGTGTAAATACTTCCTCAGATCAATCCTTAATAAAACAAACGCCCATCTTAAAAGCAGACCTCGAGACGTAGTCCACCAGGGACAAACTCTGTAATCAATTGTTTTTGTCTCTTATCTATGTTCTTTGTTGTAATTTCATGTTTAATATGCTTCTTAAGTTTTGTTTGAAGTTATTAAATCATTTTCTTTCCTTGATTCTTCCACATTAAGAAATCGAGTTAACAATCAATTCATCGGTTAACAAATAAGCAGTTGTAATTCAGTATTAGATCAAATCTATTTCAGATGATATATATCGGTATCAGAATAGGGTTTGTTGTATGATTTTTTCCAGTTAATTTTAACCAGGTCTAGATTGTGGCGTGGAGAAGGAACGCTTGAGTAGATAGACTCATAATTTGGAAAGCAAAAATTCGCTCATCAATCAACAATGGGAGGAACCGATGCAAGTGAAACTCTAGAAGTGATGGTCATGGCTGAAGAAAAAATTCATCAAACGTTATTGAACATGCAGTGGATGTTGGGATAACTCTATTAATATAATAAGGTGAGATATGAAGCTTATTCTTCAAAGGCATTGAAGAATGACAAGGGAAAAGGAAAATATGATAAAGCTCCTTCTCCTCCATCATCTCAATCATCAACATCATCATCTTCTTCTTCTAGTTCAACTTCTGAAATAGAAAAGAAACCTTAGACATCTTTTGAAACTTGATGTAAAATTTACACTAACTATTTATGATGGTGAAATGAACCCAGAGAAACTACATAACTGGATTAAGAAGTTATAAGTGTATTGTAGAATTCAGAACATTTTGATGAAAGAACACAAATTCAGTTAGCTACACTAAGAATGGGGGGAAAAACTTTAATCTGGTGAGAAACTAAACCTTAGGTAGATTTAAAGCGAAAAGGTAAAGTCATTTCTTCATGGTCTAAGTTTATAAAAGCTCTCAGAAAACAATTATATCCTTTGGGATACATGCATCAAGATGTTATTGATTGGGAGTATATGAGGCAAGGTGAGTTGCATAATGTTCAGGAGTTTACTAAGGAGTTTAGGAAGAAATATTTGGAACTTGGTATTCCATTGGATACATGTGCAAATTTATTAAATTACACTAGTAGTTTACATTCATATTTACAACATACGTTATTGATGTTTAATCGCAATGACTTTGATGAAGTGTGTGTTCAAGCCATACATATTGAATCAGGTGGCAGACCATTCTAGTTTTCACTGAAAGTATCCAAATAGTTGGATGTCAAGGATTCCAAAAACATCAAGAGGAAGAACATTTTGGAGGGAAAGAAATCAATGACAACTCGGAAGGAAGGTGAAAGACCTAATTGTACTCGTTCCCAGAAGATTGGACATGATGAAGCTATATGTTGGGAAATTCACCCGAAACTCATAACAAAGCGGTTTTACAATAATAAAGGTGGAAAGAAGCATAATGTACAAATCCAACAAGATTTGGGCTCTAATTCAAGTTAAGAAAGGAAAATAATCGCAATGGTTTTGACAGGTAAGAGTTCTGACACTAGTTCCAGTTATTGTACTTCTACATCTTCTTCAAACATAATTCATCTGGATGAAGATAAAAGAGTTGAATTATTTCACATAAGAGTAAATTCTAAGCACACAAAAATAGACATTATTTGACAATGGATCACAAGAAAATTTAATATCTGAAGAATTAGTTAAGAAGTTGGGTTTGGAGACACAGAATCATCCAAGACCATACCCATTAAGTTGGCTAAAGGAAAGGACTCAGATTAATGTCAAAAGGTAGTGTCATTTAAAATTTTCCATCACAACTAATTACATTGATGAAGTTGATTTATATGTGATACCATTAGACATATGTTGAATAGTGTTAGGAAGTCCTTATCTCTATGATTGTCACGCAATGTTTCATAGGAGAGATCATAAATACCACCGTAAGAAAGATGGAATTGAATACATTATCTAGGCACATAAAATCAAAAATCCCTTGGATTTAGTTAATGCTAATCAGATGAAGAGACTAATAATTTCAAGTAAGAGATATGTACTAATGGTTGTAATAGAACAACATAGGTATTAACATGATGCTTTTTCATCTTATCAATCTCGGTTTAAAGATAATTTGGTTAAAGTGATAGATTATTTTCAAAGTCTATTTAAAGAACCAAAACATCTTCCTCCTAAATAGGAAATAAAACATGACATAAAATTGATGTATGATGCCCCTCTTAATAATGTCGAAATGTATTGCATGCAAGTTATATAAAATTAAGAAATAAAGAAACAAATCCAAGAGCTAGTTGAAAAACGTTTCATTCGACCCAGTTCATCTCCATGTGGTTCAACCATAATTTTAGTTCCTAAGAAAGACGAGACGTGCAGAATGTGTTTCGAATTTAGGGCCTTAAACAAAATCACAATCAAGAACAGGTCTCCTCTTCCCAGGATAGTGATTTACTTGATCAGTTGAATTTTTTTTTCTATTTCACTAAGTTGGATTTACGTAGTGGGTATCATCAAATTTGCATTGCAAAAAATTAGATCCAAAAAACTCCATTGAAAAATAGGCAAGGCCTATTTCAATGGTTAGTGATGCCTTTTGGTTTCTGTAATTCTCGAGAAACTTTCATGTGGGTTATGAATGATGTATTTCATCCATACGTTGATAATTTTTTCATAATCTACATAGATGATATCCTCATTTTCAATTCCAGTATGGAAGTGCATGTTAGGCATGTTAAACAGGTTTTGGAAGTGTTGCACATTGAAAAATTGTACCTTAAACTATGCAAATGTAAGTTTGGGAAAACTTATCTGATTTATGTTGGTTACATAGTTGGAGGTGGTCATTTGAAGATAGGTCCAACTAAAATAGATGTGATTGTTAAGTGGCCAAGACCACAAAATATGACCGAAGTTAGGAGTTTTCAAGATGTAGTTCAATATTGGAGGAGATTCATTTCTCAGTTTTCTTTGATTGCATCATCGTTACATGCCTTAACATGATCCAACGTTTCCTTTCAGTGGGGAGGGAAACAACAAAAATATTTTGATTCACTTTAGGATAAAATTGCCACATCACCAATCTTAGCTTTACAAGATGTTCAACAACCATTTGAAATTGAAACATATGCTAGTGGTTATGCAATGGGCGTAGTTTTACTTCAAAATGGAGAATGTATTTGTTTTCATTTAGAAAAAAATTCTAAGACAAATTTTAATTATCCAACATATGACAAAGAACTGTTTTTTTTGATTGAAAGTGTAAAGAAATGAAAACACTACTTAATGGGAAAGGAAATAATTATTCACGTAGATCATCAACTGCTGAAGTACCTTCAGTCGAAGACTAAGTTGCAATAATCTCTCCATTACAGATGGATAGGATTTGTTTAGCAATTTCACTTAGTAATTAAGTAAAAGAAAGGTGTAACAAACAAAGTACTTGATATGTTGTCTAGACCATCTTTGAATGCTTCATTAGTGTTGTAGAATAGTTAATCAAAACTTGGAAGTTATGTAGAACAATATAATACTGATGTTGATTTCAAATATATTTATGAATCACTAAATCAAGGTACTCAGGTGGAAGAAGTCAATTTTCATATTCATGACAGGTTGTTATATCATCTGGGTAAGTTGTGCATACCACAAATAGAAAGGGGACATGTTGGAAACACATTCTTGTCGAATTTCAAAACATTTTAGCATAAACAAGACAAGTATTTGAAGAAATTCAAGGTATTGTTACTGGCCTTTATGTAAATAGTTGTGAAGTACATTGGATGTCTTGTTTGTTCAACAAAAGCCAAGCAGTTAGAAATATTGGTTTGTATATACTTCTAGTCAGCACTGCAGCTGCAGGAGGCCATCATCTCCATGGACCTTGTCAAAGTACTTGCAATGTCTGAAGAATGATTATGTATGTAAATGGTTGATCGATTTAGAAAGATGTGCATTCTTGTTGGGCTGAAAAAGAAAGTGGTAACGAGAACAAACCATGTGGATATTGTTTCACAAGTATGGGTTCATTTTGAGTTTTGTATAGCATTATTTTACCAACAGATACTCATTTGTAGAGATAAAAATTGGTCCACTTTGTGGGGACTCACATGGAAAAAAAGCTGAAAGAGCGCAAATTTTCATCCCTGGTGGGCAGGCAGGTGAAAAGGTGGTGAGCAGGGATAGTGATACATATTGTTCGAGGTTACTCAGCAAACATCTGAAGTTGTGGGATGAATCTTTCCTTTATACAGTCTTATATACATTCAGGCTGCGGATTTCTTTGACTGATCGATCGCCATTTGAAACATGTTTTGGTTATCTACCAAATTCACGATGTAATTCATGTTCAATGAAGATGATAAAAGGGGATGAACACGACTATTAAACAAAATTTGTTAATTTCATTCAACGGATACATCAGATACATGAAGTAGTGTAGGATCAGTTAGAGAAGAGTCATTCCAAGTACAAATGT
The DNA here is from genome assembly GCA_034641835.2 of Pinus albicaulis. NCBI lineage: Eukaryota > Viridiplantae > Streptophyta > Pinopsida > Pinales > Pinaceae > Pinus > Pinus albicaulis. The sequence goes on along the minus strand of CM076584.1, from coordinate 1,319,975,686 downwards.
GCCATGAAAAGCATCGAGTTGATCATCATTTTCAAGTCAGTGATTATGTATGGTTGTATATCAGTAAAGACAGGTTGAAAGGTGACGATAAGAAACTCAAACTCATCATGTATGGTCCTTTCAAGATTGTGAAAAATATTGGAAATAATGTATTCTAATTATATTTTCCACCTTACATGCACATTTTTTCAGTTGTAAATGTAGAAAATATAAAGTTGTGTGAACCTCCGATGATCTTTGATCCAGAGGAATATACACAGTTTCCTACAGTTGAAGATTTGGCACCTAAGTATATGATTGAGTTGCTGGAAGATACCATCTTCAACAGGAAAGTTCGCACTTTGAGGCAAGGATATGTTGAATATATTTGAGTAGGACTAAAGGGCATGAATTCGAGTAAGGCGAGGTGGATGGAGATCAGAAAAGTGAGGGAGTTGTACCCTCAATTTATGTCTACTTAAATCAAAATTTTGTGGTCGAAAAGATTTCAAGTGGAGAGGATTGATCTAGGAGGATCTTGCTTCAATTTAGATCAACAGTGAGGTCTTGTCAGCTTCAGTTTGTCTAATGTCCTATTCATCTTCAGTGTTTCCAGTTTGCTTGAATGGGGGTTACTTCATCATGGTCTAGTTTGATTTCATGGTGGCATGGTGATGTCATGGTGTGTGTGGTAATCCTATGGTGGAAAAATTGTAAATGTCATGTGGTGACATTTATCTAAGTTCTAAAGGTCTCAAAACTATATAAAAATCCTAAGCTAAAGTGTAAATGGTGGTGGTCCTAAGGCCTAGACCCAAAGCAAAAGGCCTAAGTCTAAGACCTAAAAACCTAGCACAAACCTTGGAAATTTAATAGACCTATGTTGTTAATACATAAAGCAATATATTAAACCTTGTAGAAAAGGTTTCTGACCTTTGCATTAAAATTTATATTAAACCCAAATGTAATACATAGTTGACTGCCAGATCAAATAACCATGTCGGAACCACAATGTATGTGAAGAGGTTGAGGTGTTGGGAGTTAACCGTGGATCTAACCGTAGAGTTGAATGATATAGACTTTGAAGCAAATTGGAACTATTAGATAAGAAAGTTGTCACATGCAGTGTTTTCCTACAACGTTGTGAAGCCGTCAGAACAGAACTGCAAGGTGGAAATAACTAGTTAGACTGTATTGCTCACATGTCCAATCATGCTCTAAGATGCACCATTTTCTGACTACAAGGTGTAATTTTATCTGAAGTTTCTAAAGTGGGTTATTTTTTAATTGCGCCAAGTTTTTAATTAAAACGAACATGCACCTACTCCATTAGGTGTCACATGGTTACAAGACTGAAGACCTAAACAACTTCAATTTTCAACCACATGCCTAATTTGGCTTCCAGGATTCCGAGAGATGAACGTATTTAACCTTGGAATTTTCTCCATGATTACAACAAATTGATTTTGTGTTCAGATTCTGAGAGAGATAGGTTGTTTTATTTTCACCATTGATTTGTCGTCCGAAGGTGGAATCGAGAACCGAGATAGGCTTTGAAAAGGTAGGAGAGAGATATTTTTTTTTATAGTGACCAGATGTTCCTGTGAGCACAAACAGTCTGGTTTTTGTTCTATGTAATTACTTCCTCGGATCAATCCTTAATAAAGGGGACACCCATCTTGAAAGCAGACACAGAGACATAGTCCACCAGGGACAAACTCCATAATCAATATTTGTTGCCTCTTATCTTTATTCATTGCTATAATTTCATGTTTCATATGCTCCTTAAGTTATGGTTTAATTCGTTAAATCATTTTCTTTCCTTTTGTCTTCCACACCAAGAGATCAAGTTAACAATAAATTCACCTATTCACAAATAATCAATTCTACTTGAGTATTAGATCATATCTATTTCAGATGAAATTTACATAATATCCAAATATTAAAACCTTGGTCTAGCCCTTCTTTTTATTTGGTTCTAATGAGACAATTCATATGGAAATATTTGTGCATAAAGGCCAAATTCCAGCATTCTTGGGAATATGAAAAAAAGAGCTAAACTATATGTGTATTGAAATCTAGATTCATGATCTCAGGATATTTTATTGCTAATCCACCAAAGTTTCTGGGAAGGAACATGGTATTCCAATTCACTAAATGAAATCTATTTCCATTGTTATTTCCTCCTTTCTAAAGAAACTTCCATAATAGGTGTCGGGCGATATAAATGCTAGATTTTATATGCGGACAACCCAACTTTGGAAAGACCCCACAAAAGCAGATATGTGGCTCTTCACTCACGTCTTACCGTCAATTCTATCCTTGAGTTGCCCTCCAGCTAAAATCACACCAACATTTACACCTACATTTAATTTTTCAATATGGGGTCATAAGACTTAGAGACGTAGCACAATATATGATAGAATGTGGCCTCGTGGACTTGAAAAATCAAAACCCTAAAAATAGTTCAGAAATAAAATCATGGAGGAAAAGAAATCAAACATTTCACACTGCAAATTAATAATCTATGCAAGAAATATATAATTCAAAGCTTAAGCTAACTACAAGAATGAAAAGCATCAAATGAATTCAATTCCAACTACTCCAAAATATGTACTTAAAACTCTTCTCTCTAATGATGTTGGAAAGGAATCATAAGTGTATGGAAATATTCATTGTAGAATTTAAATTATGGAGTGAGGATATATTCAAGAATATTGTTGGACATTTTCCTTATGTTAATAAAATGTACTTAATCTAATCCTGATATTTGAATAAATTTTGTTGTATTACAATTCCAAGATCAATTCATATGTAAATTCCCAATAATGTGAAGAATTAATTAACTAAAAAATCTTTTTAATCTCATACCATTATTATCCCCATCTAAAATCCCTGCAACTCAATATATTTTTCGTTATAAAATAAATTGAATAGGGAAATAGTAAATATGAGAAAGAAGCACTGCTTAACTCTACTCCATTTTGATCTAAATTATTTTAACAAAAATAAATCCTAAAATAACATGCCATTAAACTCATCAAACCTATGCAATTAAATATCCAAACGTAAAGGAAATATATGAAATGGAATTGGAGTGTTCAATTTAAGGACATTAATTTTTTTGATCTAAGATATTTTTAAGATGTTTTTCTGGACATTTTTATGAACTTGGACTGAAAATATCCTCATGCTAATTCTGGCATTAATGTAATGATGAATATTTAAAATTCCAGGATTTAAAATGCTTATGAATGCGAAGATAGTGTTAATTAATTAAATCAGAATTCAATGGTCATATCATAATTATTATCTGCATTATAAATCCCTACAATTGAAAATATATTTTGTTAGATAATGAATTGAACACAACAAATAGTGAAAATGAGACACACAAATAAAAGAAGTGATGGGTAACTAAATAAACTCAAAAATAAATTAGTAAATTCATGAATCAAACCTACATAATTAAATTCCAAAACATAAGGGATATCTATAGAAAGAAATTGCAGAATTAGAATTTAAATGACTCACACATGAAATCAAATGCAGTAAATAAATCACACCAACAGTAAATAAAATGTGGTGAAGCAAATAAATTCTAAGTAATTTAGCATCAAGCTAATTGACAGGCCCAATCACCGAGCTTGATCTTCCTGGAAAGAAAACTACATTAACACATGATATTAGAAATTAAAAGAGCTGGAAACATAATTTAAATGAAAATTCATATTATTGTAGAAATAAAATTACAAAAGAAATCAATTACAAACATTACAATCCTAGCTCTAGTTCATAACATAGCACTCCAGAACAAGCTTCAGCATCTCCAATTCTCTACCCTACTACCTCCAACCACCTAGCTAGATCTTCAAATGTTACAATATTGGCTCTAGTTCATAATCCAACGCTCCACAACAGGAAAGTTCGCACTTTGAGGCGAGGATATGTTGAATATATTTGAGTAGGACTCAAGGGCATGAATCCAAGCAAGGCGAGGTGGATGGAGGTCAATAAGTGATGGAGTTGTACCCTCACCTAATGTCTACTTAAATAAAAATTTTGAGGTCCAAAAGATTTCAAGTGGAGAGGATTGATGTAGGAGGATCTTGCTTCAATTTAGATCAACAGTGAGGTCTAGTTGGCTCCAATTTGTCCAATGTCTTGTTCATCTTCAGTGTTTCTAGTTTTCCCAATGAGGGTTACTTCTTCATGCTTTAGTTTGATTTCATGGTGGCATGGTGATGTCATGGTGTGTGTGGTAAGCCTATGGTGGAAAAATTATAAATTTCATGTGGTGACATGTACCTAAGTTCTAAAGGTCTCAAAACTATATAAAAATCCTAACCTAAAGTGTAAATGATGGTGGTCCTAAGGCCTAGACCTAAAGCCTAAGTCCTAAGGCTAAGACCTAAAATCATAGCGCAAACCTTGGAAACTTAATAGACCTATGATGTTAATACATAAAACAATATATTAAAACTTGTATAAAATGGTTCCGACCTTTGTATTAAGATTTATATTAAACCCAAATGTAATACATAGTTAACCGCGAGATCAGATAATCGTGTTGGAGCCACAATGTATGTGAATAGGTTGAGGTGTCCGGAGTTAACTATGGAGCTGACCATAGATTTGAATTGTCTAACTTTCTAGCAAGCCAAAACTGTCAGATTAGAAACTTGTCACGTACGGTGATTGCCTGCACCATTGTGAAGCCTCCAGGACAAAACCGCGAGGTGGCAATGACGAGTTAGACCACAATGGTCACATGTCCAACCACCCTCTCTTCTGACTGCAAGGTCTAGTTTTATCCTAAGGTTCTAAAGTGGTTTAGTTGTTAATTGCATCAATTTTTTAATGAAAACCAACATGCACCTACTCCACTACGTGTCACATGGTTACAAGACTGAATACCTAAACAACTTCAATTTTCAACAATATGCCTAATTTGGCTTCCACGATTTCGAGAGATGAACTTATTTAGCCTTGGAATTTTCTCCATGATGATGACAAAATGATTTAGTATTTAGATTATGAGAGAGATACGTTGTTTTGTTTTCAGCATTGCTTGGCCGTTCGAAGGTAAAACCGAGAAACGAGATAGGATTTGAAAAGGTAGGAAAGAGAGATTTTTGTTGATAATGACCAGATCTTCCTGTGAGCACAATCAGTATGGTGTTTGTTCTATTTAAATACTTCCTTGGACCAATCCTTAATAAAATGGACGCCCATATTGAAAGCAGACATGGAGACATAGTCCACCAAGGACGAACTCCATAATCAATATTTGTTGTCTCTTATCTCTGTTATTTGCTATAATTTCATGTTTAGTATGCTTCTTAAGTTATGGTGTAAGTCATTAATCATTTTCTTTCCTTCAGTCTTCCACATCAAGAGATAGAGTTAACAATCAATTCACATATTCACAAATAATCAGTTAAACTTCAGTATTAGATCATATCTATTTTAGATGAAATTTACATAATATCCAAGTCTTAAAACCTTGGTCAAGCCCTTATTTTTATTTGGGTCTAATGAGACTATTCTTATGAAAATATTTGTGTATAAAGGCCAAATTCTAGCATTCTTTGGAATATGAAAAAAAGAACTAAACAATATGTGCATTGAAATCTAGATTCATGAGATCGGGATATTTTATCACTAATCCACCAAATTTTTTGGGAAGGAACATGGTATCCAATTCACTAAATCAAATCTATGTTCATCATTATTTCCTCCTTTCTAAAGAAACTTCCATAATAGGTGTCGGGCAATATAAATGCTAAATTTTTTATGTGGACAACCGAACTTTGGAGAGACCCCACAAAAGCGGATGCATGGCTCTTCACTCACGTCTTACCATCAATTATGCCCTCGAGTTGCCTTGCAGCTAATATCACACCAAAATTTACACTGACATTTAATTTGTCAATCTGGGGTCGTAAGACTTAGAAACGTAGCACAATATATGCTAGAATATGGCCACGGGGACTTGCAAAATCAAAACCCTAAAAATATTTTAGAAAGAAAATCACGCGCGAAAAGAAATGAAACATCTGACACTGGAAATCAATAATCTATGTAGGAAATAAATAATGCAAAGCTTAAGCTAACTACAAGAATGAAAAGCATGAAATTAATTCAATTCCAACTAATCTAGAATTTAAATTATCGAGCGAGGATATATTCAGGAATATTGTAGGATATTTTCCTTATGTTAATAAAATGTACTTAAACTAATCTTGATATTTGAATAAATGTCATTGTATTACAATTCCAAGATCAATTGATATGTAAATGCCCAATAATATGAAGAATGAATTAACTGAAAAAATCTTGTTTATCTCATTCCATTACTATCCCCATCTAAAATCCCTACAACTCAAAATATGTTTCATTATAAAATAAATTGAACAGGGAAATAGTAAATATAAGAAAGAAGCATTCGTTAAATCTACTCCATTTTTAATCTGATTTCCTTTAACAAAAATAAATCCTAAAATAGCATGGCATTAAACTCGTCAAACCTATGCAATTAAATATCCAGACGTAAAGGAAATATATGAAATGGAATTGGAGTGTTCAATTTCAGGACATTAATTTTTTGATCGAAGATATTATTAATGTGTTTTGTTGGACATTTTTATGAACTTGGACTAAAATTATCCTCATGCTAATTCTGGCATTATTGTAATGATGAATATTTAAAATCCTGGGATTGAAAATTCTTCTGAATGCCAAGATAGTGTTAATTAATTGAATCAGAATTCAATGATCATATCATAATTATTATCTCCATTATAAATCCCTGCAATTGAAAATATCTTTCATTAGATAATGAATTGAACACAACATATAATGAAAACAAGATGCACAAATAAAAGAAGTGATGGGTAACTAAATAAAGCCAAAAATAAATTGGTAAATTCATGAATCAAACCTACATAATTAAATTTCAAAACATAAGGGAGATCTATAGAATGAAATTCTAGAATAGGAATTTAAACCACTCACGCATGAAATCAAATGCAGCAAGTAAATCACACCAACAGTAAATAAAATGTGGTGAAACAAATAAATTCTAAGTAATGTAGCATCAAGCTAGTTGATGGGCCCAATCACCGAGCTTGATCTTCCTGGAAGGAAAACTACATTAACACATCATATTGAAAATTAAAAGAGCTAGAAACATAATTTAAATTTAAATTCATATTATTGTAGAAATAAAATTACAAAAATACCCAATTGCAAATGTTACAATCCTAGCTCTAGTTCATAACGTAGCGCTCCAAAACAAGCTTCAATATCTCCAATTCTCTACCCTCCTACCTCCAATCACCTAGGTCGATCTTCAAATGTTACAATGTTGGCTCTAGCTCATAATCCAGCGCTCCACACCAGGAAATTTTTCACTTTGAGGCGAGGATATGTTGAATATATTTGAGTAGGACTCAAGGGCATGAATCCGAGCAAGGCAAGGTGGATGGAGATCAGAAAAGTAAGGGGGTTGTACCCTCACCTGGTGTGTTATTAAATAAAAATTTTGTGGTCCGAAAGATTTCAAGTGGAGAGGATTGATGTAGGAGGATCTTGCTTCAATTTAGATCAACAGTGAGGTCGAGTCGGCTCCAGTTTGTCCAATGTCTTGTTCATCTTCAGTGTTTCTAGTTTTCCCAATGAGGGTTACTTCGTTAGGGTTTAGTTTGATTTCATGGTGGCATGGTGATTTCATGGTGTGCGTGGTAAGCCTGTGGTGGACAAAATTGTAAATTTCATTTGGTGACATGTACCTAAGTTCTAAAGGTCTCAAAACTATATAAAACTCCTAAGCTAAAGTGTAAATGGTGGTGGTCCTAAGGCCTAGACCTAAAGGCTAAGTCCTAAGGTTAAGACCTAAAAACCTAGTGCAAACCTTGGAAAATTAATAGACCTATGTTGTTAATACATAAAACAATATATTAAACCCTATATAAAAGGCTTTGGACATTTGTATTAAAATTTATATTAAACCAAAATGTAATACACAGTTGACCGCCAGATCAGATAACCGTGTCGAAACCACAATATATGTGGAGAGGTTGAGGTGTCATAGTTAACTATGGAGCTGATCATAGAGCTGAACAGTCTAGACTTTCTAGCAAGCTGGAACTATCAGATCAGAAATCTGTCACATGCGGTGTTTGCCTGCACCATTTTGAAGCTGTCGGGACAGAACCACGAGGTGGAAAAAACCGGCTAGACCGCAATGGTCACATGTCCAACCACCCTCTGATATGTACCATTTTCTAACTACAAGGTCTAATTTTATCCTAAGGTTCTAAATTAGGTTAGTTTTTAATTGCGCCAAGTTATTAATTAAAACCAACATGCACCTACTCCACTACGTGTCACATTCTTACAAGACTAAAGACCTAAACAACTTCAATTTTCAATCACATGCCTAATTTGGCTTCCACGATTTCGAGATATGAACTTATTTAGCCTTGGAATTTTCTCCATGAAGATGAAAAAGTGATTTTGTATTCAGATTCTGAGAGAGATAGGTTGTTTTGTTTTTAAAATTTCTTGGTCGTTCGGAGGCAGAATCAAGAACTGAGATGGGCTTTGAAAAGGTAGGAGAGAGAGTTTTTTTTTATAGTGACTAGATTATCTTATGAGCACGATCAGTTTGGTATTTGTTCTATGTAAATACTTCCTGAGATCAATCCTTAATAAAAGGGATGCCCATCTTCAAAGCAGACACAGAGATGTAGTCCATCAGGGACAAACTTCATAATCAATATTTGTTGTCTTTTAACTCATTTATTTGCTATAATTTCATGTTAAATATGCTTCTTAAGTTATGGTTTAAGTCATTATATCATTCTATTTCCTTCATTCTTCCACATCAAGAGATCAAGTTAACAATGAATTCACCTATTCACAAATAATAAGTTATACTTTACTATTAGATCATATCTATTTCAGATGAAATTTACATAATATCCAAATCTTAAAACCTTGGTCTAGCCCTTATTTTTATTTGGGTCTAATGAGACTATTCTTATGGAAATGTTTGTGCATAAAGGCCAAATTCTAGCATTCTTTGGAATATGAAGAAAATAACTAAAGTATATGTGCATTGAAATCTAGATTCATGATCTCAGGATATTTTATCGCTAATCCACCAAAGTTTCTTGGAAGGAACATCGTATTCCAATTCACTAAATGAAATCTATCTTCATTGTTATTTCCTCCTTTCTAAAAAAACTTTCATAATAGGTGTCGGGCAATATAAATTCTAGATTTTATATGTGGACAACCCAACTTTCGAAAGACTTCACAAAATAAAATGCATGGCTCTTTACTCACATCTTACCGTCAATTATGCCCTCGAGTTTCCGTGCAGCTAAGATCATCCCAACATTTACACTGACGTTTAATGTGTCAGTCTGGGGTCCTAAGAATTAGAGACGTAGCGCAATATATGCTAGAATATGGCCTCAGGGTCTTGCAAAATCAAAACGCTAAAATTATTTCGGAAAGAAAATCATGCACAAAAAGAAATCAAACATTTCACACTGCAAAATAATAATCTATGCAGGAAACACATAATGCAAACCTTAAGCTAACTACAAGAATGAAAATCATGAAATGAATTCAATTCCAACTACTCCAAAATGTGTACTTAAAACTCTTCTCTCGAATGACGTTTGAAAGGAATCAGAAGTGTATGGAAATATTCATTGCAGAATTTAAATTATTGACCGAGGATATATTCAAGAATATTGTTGGACATTTTCCTTATGTTAATAAAATGTACTTAAACTAATCTTGATATTTGAATAAATGTCATTGTATTATAATTCCAAGATCAATTCATATGTAAATGCCCAATAATATGAAGAATGAATTAACTGAAAAAATCTTGTTTATCTCATACCATTCTTATCCCCATCTAAAATCCCTCCAACTCAAAACATGTTTTTTTATAAAATAAATTGAACAGGAAAATAGTAAATACGAGAAAGAAGCATTGGTTAACTCTAGTCCATTTTTAACCTAATTTCTTTTAACAAAAATAAATCCTAAAATAAATGGCATTAAATTCATCAAACCTATGCAATTAAATATCCAAATGTAAAGGAAATATATGAAATGGAATTGGAGTGTTCAATTTAAGAACATTAAGTTTTTTGATCCAAGATATTCTTAACGTGTTTTGTTGGAAATTTTTATGAACTTGGACTCAAAGTATCCTCATGCTAATTCTGGCATTATTATAATGGTGAATACTTAAAATTCTAGGATTAAAAATGTTGATGAATGCCAAGATAGTGTTAATTAATTAAACTAGGATTCAACAGTCATATCATAATTATTATCTCCATTATAAATCCCTGCAATTGAAAATATCTTTCTTTAGATAATGAATTGAACACAACAAACAGTGAAATGATAAACACAAATAAAAGAAGTGATGGGTAACTAAATAAACTCAAAAATAAATTGGTAAATTCATGAATCAAACGTACATAATTAAATTTCAAAACATAAGGGAGATCTATAGAATGAAATTTTAGAATCAAAATTTAAATCACTCACACATGAAATCAAATGCAGTAAATATATCACACCAACATTAAATAAAATGATGTGAAGCAATTAAATTCTAAGTAATTTAGCATCAAGCTAGCTGATGGGCCCAATCACCGAGCTTGATCTTCCTAGAAAGAAAACTACATTAACACATCATATTAGAAATTAAAAGAGCTGGAAACATAATTTAAATGAAAATTCTTATTATTGTAGAAATAAAATTACAAAAATACTCAATTACAAATGTTACAATCCTCCCTCTAGTTCATAACATAGCACTCCAAAACAAGCTTGAGTATCTCCAATTCTCTATCGTCCTACCTCCACTCACCTAGCTCGATGTTTAAATGTTACAATATTGGCTCTAGTTCATAATCCAGTGCTCCACAACAAGAAATTTCACACTTTGAGGCAAGGATATGTTGAATATATTTGAGTAGGACTCAAGGGCATGAATTCGAGCAAGGTGAGGTGGATGGAGATAAAAAAAGTGAGGGAGTTATACCCTCACATGATGTCTACTTAAATCAAAATTTTGTTGTCCAAAAGATTTCAAGTGGAGAGGATTAATCCAGGAGGATATTGCTTCAATTTAGATCAACAGTGAGGTCCAGTCAGCTCTAGTTTGTTCGATTTACTATTCATCTTCAGTGTTTCCATTTTTCCCAATGAGGGTTACTTCGTCATTATTTAGTTTGATTTGATGGTGGCATGGTGATGTCATGTTGTGTGTGGTAATCCTATGGTGGCAAAATTGTAAATGTCATGTGGTGACATGTAGCTCAGTTCTAAAGCTCTCAAACTATATAAAAATTCTAAGCTAAAGTGTAAATGCTGGTGGTCCTAAGGCCTAGACCTAAAGCCTAAGTCGCTAAGACCTAAAAACCTAGCTGAAACCTTGGAAATTTAATAGACCTATGTTGTTAATATATAAAACAATATATTAAACCTTTTATAAAAGGTTTCTGACCTTTGTATTAAAATTTATATTAAGCCCAAAAGTAATACACAGTTGACTGCGAGATCAGACAACCATGTCGGAACCACAATGTATGTGAAGAGGTTGAGGTGTTGGGAGATAACCTTGGAACTGACCGTAGAGTTGTACAGTCTCGACTTTGCAGCAAGCCAGAACTATTAGATCTGAAAGTTGTCACATGTGGTGTTTTCTTCCACCGTTGTGAAGCCACCGAGATAAAACCACGAGGTGGCAACAACTGGTTAGATTGCCATGGTCACATGTCCAACCACCCTCTGATATGCACCATTTTCTAACTGCAAGGTCTAATTTTATCCTAAGGTTGTGAAGTGGGTTACTTGTTAATTGCGCCAAGTTGTTAATTAAAACCAACATGCACCTACTCGACTACTTGTCACATGGTTACAAGACTAAAGAACTAAACAACTTCAATTTCAACCACATGCCTAATTTGGCTTACACGATTTTGAGAGATGAACTTATTTAGCCTTGGAATTTTCTCCATGATAATGACAAAGTGATTTTGTATTCATATTTTGAGAGAGATAGTTGTTTTGTTTTCAGCATTGCTTGGCCGTTCGGAGGGGGAATCAAGAACCGAGATAGGCTTTGAAAAGGTAGGAGAGAGATATTTTTGGTGATAATGACCAGATGTTCATGTGAACACGATCAATCTGATGTTTTTTCTATGTAAATACTTCCTCGAATCAATCCTTAGTAAAATGAATGCCCATCTTGAAAGCGGACATAGAAACGTAGTCTACCGGGGATGAACTCCATAATAAATATTTTTTGTCTCTTACCTCTGTTATTTTCTATAATTTCATGTTTAATATGCTTCTTAAGTTATGGTTTAAGCCATTAAATCATTTTATTTCCTTCAGTTTTCCACATCAAGAGATTGAGTTAACAATCAATTCACCTATTCATAAATAATCAGTTATACTTCAGTGTTAGATCATATCTATTTCAAATGAAATTTACATGTGAAATATTTGGGTCTAGCCCTTACTTTTATTTGGCTCAAGTGCATAATGGCCAAATTCTAGCATTCTTGGGAATATGAGAAAAAGAACTAAACTATATGTGCATTGAAATCTAGGTTCATGATCTTGGGATACTTTATCGCTAATCAACCAAAGTTTCCGAGAAGGAACATGGTATTCCAATTCACTAAATTAAATATATGTTCAATGTTATTTCCTCCTTTCTAAAGAAACTTCCGTAATAGGTGTCGGGCGATATAAGCAATAGATTTTATATGTTGACAACCCAATTTTGGAAAGACCCCACAAAACCGGATGCATGCCTCTTCCCTCATGTCTTAGTGTCAACTCTTCCCTCCAGTTACCCTAAAGTTAAGATCACAACAACATTTACATGGACATCTAATTTTTCAATCTAGGGTCGTAAGACTTACGTAGCACAATATATGCTAGAATATGGCTTGGGGGACTTGAAAAATCAAAACACTAAAAATATTTCTGAAAGAAAATCATGCGGGAAAATAAGTCAAACATTTCGCACTCCAAATTAATAATATAGGCAGGAAATACATAATGCAAAGCTTAAGCTAACTACAAGAATGAAAATCATGAAACCAATTCAATTGAAACTACTCTAAAACCTGTACTTAATACTCTTCTCTCGAATGATGTTAGAAAGGAATCATAAGCCTATGGGAATATTCATTGCAGAATTTAAATTATGGAGCGAGGATATATTCAAGAATATTATATTCAAGAATATTGTTGGACATTTTTCTTCCGTTAATAAAATGTACTTAAACTAATCTTGATATTTGAATAAATGTGGTTGTATTACAATTCCAAGATCATAAGAAAAACGTACTTAAACTAATCTTGATATTTGAATAAATGTCGTTGTATTACAATTCCAAGATCAATTCATATGTAAATGCCCAATAATATGAAGAATGCATTAACTGAAAAAATCTTGTTTATCTCATAGCATTATTATCCCCATCTAAAATCCCTTCAACTCAAAATATGTTTCATTATAAAATAAATTGAACATGGAAATAGTAAATATGAGAAAGAGGCACTCTAAATCTACTCCATTTTTAAGCTAATTTCTTTTAACAAAAATAAATCCTAAAATAACATGGCATTAAACTCGTCAAACCTATGCAATTAAATATCCAAATCTAAAGGAAATAATGAAATGGAATTACAGTGTTCAATTTAAGGACGTTAATTTTTTTGATCGAAGATGTTCTTAACGTGTCTTGCTGGACAATTTTTATGAACTTGGACTGAAATCATCCTCATGCTAATTCTGGCATTATTATAATGATGAACTTTTAAAATTCCAGGATTAAAAATTCTTATGAATGCCAAGATAGTGTTAATTAATTAAATCAGAATTCAACTGTCATATCATAATTATTATCTCCATTATAAATCCCTACAATTGAAAATATCTTTCTTTAGATAATGAATTGAACACAACAAATACAGAAAATGAGAAAAACAAATAAAAGAAGTGATGGGTAACTAAATAAACTCAGAAATAAATTGATAAATTCATGAATCAAACTTACATAATTAAATTTCAAAACATAAGGGAGATCTATAGAATGAAATTGTAGAATCAGAATTTAAATCACTCACGCTGGAAATCAAATGCATTAAATAAATCACACCAACAGTAATAAAATGCGGTGAAGAAAATCAATTCTAAGTAATTTAGCATCAGGCTAGCTGTTGGGCCTAATCACCATGCTTGATCTTGCTGGAAAGAAAACTACATTAACACATCATATTAGAAATTAAAAGAGCTGGAAACATAATTTAAATGAAAATTCATATTATTGTAGAAATAAAATTACAAAAATACTCAATTACAAATGTTGCAATCTTCACTGTAGTTCATAATGTAGCACTCCACAACAAGGTTCAGCATCTACAATTCTCTACCGTCCTACCTCCAATCATCTACCGTCCTACCTAGCTCGATCTTCAAATGTTACAACGTTGGCTCTAGTTCACAATCCAGCGCTCCACAACAAGCTCCAGTATCTCCAATTCTCTACAATCCTTCTAAGCGATTCCATCTCCCCCCCATTCTTTGTCCCTTCAATTCCAATTTATTGCTATGCATTCCTTCCTCATTCTTATTCCTTTTCAAGATCAAATGAATTCCACAAAACATTAACTCAAAAATAAATTAATTTGTTTCTTGGATCCCCGTGAGAACTGAGTTCGTTGGTTTTCATTGGAGCTTCGACAATTATTTGAACGAACTCAACCTATGTCCATTATATTTACTATTATTAATTATTTGAAGACATATTCCTACCAGAAATCCAAGCTCTATTACCGTATCTGGTTGATTAACTTATGGAATCTATTTGAATATGACAACTCATCTGGTAATTAATGTTGCTGGATAGATAGTGGTTATTTTTGCTAACGAATAGGGATTTCCTTTGCCATTAATCCCTCAAGGTGAATTGCACGCACTGCAGACTTGTAGCTAACAAAAAATGAGTTATTCCCAAAACGTTGATTTCCCAAAACATGATCACAAGGGTAATGCCTAAACAACATCACCATAGTCATCTGGAAGAGGTTGGGCGACAACTGCCACTGCAACATACTGCTGCTGGGTTGAACGGTGTATTGATCCTTAAGAGCAAGTGACTCCATGAAATGAAGGTTGAATCCCTTGAGATATTGCCTGCCAAGTAAAGGAGTGGTTCTTATGAAAATTAACTTGCATTAGGGTGCATTGTGTTCTGTGTGTTTTATCGGCTTGTTTTTTACTTTAGATCACCCGAACCTTGCCAACAATGGTGCTGGTAATGTTCTGGCGCGATTCCATGGGACGATGAATAACGGTGGCGTTGCTGCCTCTTCAAGAACTGGCTCTTCTCATTACCACACAGACGTCTTCCACTAGCTTCAATGTGAATCTGATCCTCATAACGAACTCTTTGACTCTTATAAATATGTGCAATTTGAAGGATGAGAGGCTCATGAGGGTTAGGATCAACCGAAAGAGAGTACATTGATAATAGCACCTTGGAAACTATCAAGGCAAGACTCCAATGCTCCCTGAGGATGTCAACTGAGATGTTACCATTATATTTCACATTTCGATGGTGAAGCTTAGTATTGAAAGTAACTTTCAGAGGTTTAAAGGGGTAATCAACATCTGTACTCAAATAGGTTTTAGCTTCTATGAGAATCCGTACTCAAATGCATTCCTACACTAGGCTTATTGACCTGCCACATATAATTAATGATATTATTACACAAAACACTCATCACATTAACTAATAACGAGAATTTATATATTAATAGCTATTGTCTCTAATTTCCTTTAATCATCAACTTAAAAGGATTGATAATGATTAAATCACTAGGTACACCCATGTATTTATTTGATAAAAACAATAAAAATTTGGGCAAAAATGCAGTTGAATAATAGGCCATGAATATGGTGAATTAATCCATTGGGGAAATGTAAACTTGAACCCATATAAACTTGCAAACATGAAAAACTCATTTTATTGGGATGCTCTTTCCTGCCACATTTAACCATTGTCCCCCAATATTATATTCTCTTTTTTATTTTCTGCAGTATTGTCCCCCATTCATCTGCATTAGATGCTCCTAATGAAATTGGGATTCCAAAATATTTGAATAATTCCACTTTGTGACGATTAAGAACTCAATATCCTTGACATCTCATTCAACACTGATGCAACAAAATTCCAACTACATAATTATCATTTCTTTTTATTGACCATGCCACCATATAGATAAAGGTGGGTGTTTGTAAACTCATAGTCATATGAAAAATCAGACTGATTTACACCTTTAACATTTTGTATGATACTCAATACCATAAAATTTTCGTCATACCTGGATTTATTAATATTGATGCTAAGGCTTTTACCCATACTGATGTGATGGAGAGGATACAAATCGTAGCCCTACCTTAACCCTTAAGAGGAAACAAAAAAGGGGCGGAAAAAAGGGCAGGTCAAGGGTGGTTAGAGGGTGGGCTAATGGTGCAGTACATGCTTTTATCCACCTAATAAATTTCCTACATAGCCCAAATTTTTCTAACACCAAGAAAGAAAAATAGTTCCTTAATCCGTCAAAGGCATTGACCATATCCAACTTTTTCACCATTCTTGGCTTGCCTAATCTCTTGCTTGAATGAATTTCTTCCTAGAAAAGAATGATATTATTCAAGATTTGTCTCTGATATAATATCCAACAATATTTTTATTCAATTTGGTCATCATGATGTTCATTGAAATTTTATAAGCTCAATTAGAAATAGAGATCGATCAAAATGAGGAGAATCTTACTACAACCAAAAAGATGAGTTAGTCATTTTTTTTATCTTCTCTTTACGTTGGGAATTATTCAATATATGCATCATATAATTTTTTATCATAACCGAAAATCTTCTATAAAAAAGATTCAAGAACCCATCAACACCTAGGGATTTATGTGGGTCAAAATATTGCTATTAACAAACCAAACAAAATTTCTAGATCCCAACATATTGAAAATTAATGTTAAGACTATCTTTAAGGGAGAAAGGCTAGAATCCTTCTGATGTAGGCAGGGAGGGTGGAATGTGAATTTCCACACTCCTACCAAGAATTAGTCTTAGCAAAAATTTATTATTGTTAAGTGATGGCTCTCAATATTACAACAAGAATGTTGCAAATCCCAAGGGGTCTTGACTTTAATCGTTAACCGAAAATTCATAAAAACTTAATAGGGGTTATCACTATGTGTGTAGCATTTAATGTGTTCTTATTTTGTTTATATTATGAAAGAGAATGTAAATGAAAGAAATGTTGTAACATAGAGACCATTATGTTGCCTATGCTATACAAAATACTCAAAATAATAGGGAAGAGACAATAACAAGAAAATATATTATATTTGTAAGTAAAGGAATAAAGAAAATCAATCATGCTATAATAAAAGTAAATATACTCTACTATGCATTGGAAACAATCTTGCAGCTAAAAGAAAGCATTGAAAAATCAAACCCTGATTTATAGTAAAAAAGAAGTTCTGCTACAATAACTACGAGAAAGATTCTATAAGTTTAATAGGATTATAAATTACATTATTAAGGTCTTGGTGACATTATATTATGAAAATCAAGGCTTACCATGATTCCGTTGAAAATATAAATGGGCTTTTGATGCAAAACACGAGATGCTACAAGAGTAATTTTTTTTCTATAGGAGATACTCCAATGAGTAGAAAAACATGATCCAGATGTGATTTTAAAGAAGTATAAGTTTAATAGAGAGAAAGGGATGGTCAAGAGGTATTTTCAAAGTCCTTTTCTCTATGAGGGATACGTTTTTTCACCCAAAGAGTGACTCTGTGGTTTTTTTTGTAGCTTTATAGAAAAGGAATTTATGCAAAACCAAATGGAAAAATGTGTGATAGAAAGTCATAAAATAGTAATATCGACAATGTTAATGTATGGGAATGAATTCTAGATTCATAAATTAAATATTTCTAAAACTACTAATACAATATTCATAAAATGATGTGTAAAAACACTATCTGAATAAATTTCAGAAAACAATATTAAAAAGTAATATTACAGAAATGAATAGTTGAACTAATGCATGTAGAATAAAAGTAAAAAGAGGGATCTTGACCATCTATGGTGTGCCATAACCCAAGGATTCTCATATCCATGAAGAGGTAGCAAGCTAAGAACCAAATTTTGTTCTCACTTATTAGAGAATGTGCTCAAACATAGGAGACTACAATATGTAATTCTATAAAAAATCCTTCACTTTACTTTTGCTTATGTATAACATCAAAATTAAACTCCTAATGGGCTTACTCAAGCCTTATTTATAAAAATATGTTTTATGAGTAGCCTCCATAAACAGGGTGTTGTTTTCCCTCCAAAATCCCTATATAATAGTATCATTCTCCCTCTAACCTCACAGCTATAGAGAGGAGTAGTAATTTCCTTAATCCAAGTTAGTTTGTCCATCCTACAATAGGGGACATGTCTCATACTTTTCTATCTAGATGAAATCCTACATTTTCTTCCATTTCTCTCCATCCCCTTGTTTCTTCCTCCTAACTTTGATATTATTATAGGAATAATAGTAAGGGAGTGCTAAATTGATTCCAATCCATTGGAATCCAAGTGTCTAGATGATTCTTTTATATGGGGGATATTTAGCCAATATAGTCCTAAACCTATTAGGTAAATTGTATTCCCTGATCCTCATATTATGTTTCAATGTGTGGCATCTCCTCTTATAAGCATGTAAGCATCCCTTTCCTAAGAGCCTAAGGGTATTCTCAGAGTGGAGGATTTCCTCCTCTTTCCATTGAATGTAAATTGTTTCAAAATTCAGATCTCTTGTTATAAGTTCATTATTTTCAATGGGGATAAGGTGGGATGGATGATCAAGCCTAACCTATAATGTTTACTCCTTTTCTTTGGATAATTATCTAGTTACCTCCTCTACCGTCATGTATTCATGCATTGGCCATGACGCTAATGCCATCAATTTTTCATCACCCAAATAAAAAAATTCGGAGCCATATGTTGATGTCATGAAGCACCAATGATTGTGGATGTAGAACTATGCAATATTGGCCTTGTCCTCAATGTTTATCCAGAAGAGAAATACATTCAATTCTCAAATATTTTGAAGAGGGAGACAACCATTTTGTGCTAGAGTTATGATTTGGAATTTATACCATTAATATTTTAAAAATAAGGAGTGTCTTCAATTCAGAGCTTCCATGGACAAGTGTGTTATAATGCATAAGTCTATTTCAAGAGTGGGAATTTTCAGTATTTAGTGTTAGAAAATTAGAAAGGAAGAAATATTTTTTTTCTCTTTATTATTTACTTGTAATGTTATTTAATTCTTATTATATTCTTCTTTTCTTCTTTCATCTTAGTTCATCAAGAAATTATCAAAGCTAAAGCACATAGATCAAGGACACAATATATAGGCGAACACCCAGGTCAAAACCCCACTCCAGCGCAAAACCCAATAAGTAGTTCTTCCCTAAGTAGTATTATTGAGACTCTATACCTTCACTCACACTTCATCCACACCAAGTCAGCCTTCATTTCGATCCTCATTTTCGACCTAGCAATAGTAACATAAACACCAATGCTATGGAGCAATTCCTTCAACCTTACTTCTTGAACTTTGGTCTTGGAGAAAAGACTTTGATATTACTTCTAGGCATTTTATTTTAACCTATGGAAATTTTCAAGGAACCAGAACCAAGAAAAAAAAAATTGACCTATTCGTCTCTTTTCGGTAGCAACATGCAACAACTGGAAGAAATTTCCAAAAAAAATAATGAGGAACTTCGATCTTCCAATCTGGGGAATGTCAGAGAGAGAGAGACCCCAAAATTTCGGTTTTTCTCCAATCCTTCAAATTATCCAAACTCACACTTATTTTGACCCCTTCCTTGAATTCACGCTTTTTCACTTATGCAATAGCAGATACTGAATTTCTGTGTGAGTGAGTGAGTCCTCCAAATGAGTTCGAGCTTCCTATATATATATGCTTCTGATGAGCTCAAATTCATGGGTTTGAGGCTGCATTTATCACTTGAAGAGTGACTTGGTGTGGAGGCTCCATAAATCATATTTGACTCCATACTAAACCTAATTACATGATTCAAAATCCTAGAATGGGTCAATTTAAACATGTAATGAATCTATTAACTCATAAAAAATCCTAGGAGTCCAAAATCGGTAATTTCACCTAAAATAATATGACCCAAGCATGAAACCCATGTTTTAAAAATTAATTTAACAATAATATAAAATTATTTTCTTTATTATTTTAACAAGCACAATAAATATTGACTCAAATAATTTATGAAGACCGAACCTAGTTACAATATTCAACACTCCCTCTTAACTAGGGAGGTATACATAATATATGGGTTCAAGTAATATCTCAACTATGTGAACAATCAATAATTTTTAGGCACTTAGATTCCATGGACTAGATTTGGGACCAGGGAATTCCATCCATTGGTCTTTCAATAATTTAGGCACTGCAATTCCATGGACAAGATTCCTGACCAAGGAAATCTATCCAAGTGGGAATAAGATGGACTAAATATTTTAGCTTCTATTGGTACCATCACGCTTGCTTACTTAGAATCAACCTAGGAAATAAGGTGTGTACCAATCGTTGGCACCGTCTCTTCGATGCAATTCTTCACTAACAAAGTCTGAACAACAAGCCTAGATTTTGTTCAATCAATCTGAGCATGATATGAATAGATTTTACTAGGGCTTGATGTAAACCCTAGATTTTTCATCTATAAATTCTCAACAAAAAATACATATATTAAAATGAATACACCTACTAGATAATTTAACCATTACTCGAGCTCAGTTGTAAAACCCTAGACTTTCCAATCATCATCCTAGAAATTCAAACTTTGACTTCGGATTGTTTCCAAACCCTGAGACTTATGATAATTATAAATTTCATCAACATATATATATAGGATATAACCATCATACATAAAAATATCATATGTCAGAAAATATAAATACATTATACTTATTTTTGGATTCAACCAAATGCACATATAACTAGGGTTGCATTCCTAGGACTTTACATACATAATAATAGTTTTTCTTTTTAACCTAATAAAAACCTAGGGTTTCAGTTCATTTAAATAAAATCCTTATTATATCAAAAATTCAAAGGTTCATGGTTCCAAACTACATCATTTAGACCCTAATAAGTTAGATCTTCCATGACCATATCAAAACCCCAAATCAGACATCATCAATATATCAATTACAATATCAATTTCTTTATTAATAACCCTAATTAGGTTTGGTGTTTCACACATTATTAAAATATGATTAGGTTAGTGTTTTCCAGAGAAAATTTTAGGGTTATTTTATGAAAAAAATAGAGATATAAGGTGAGTAGATTCATCAGATGATGAATCACCCCAAACAAGAATCTTTAAGTTTCAAGGGAGCTAGCCACAACAACTGTTGTTAATGTAGAATGGATATTACAAAGGGAATAACAAAGCTTTATAATCTAAGAGGTACCTTTGTTTATTGAAAAACATTTTAAATCCAATGCTTTGCCTTGTTAGGTCTTATTTATTAATCCTTGACGCCTTCTCTCATGATCCCTGAGCATTCATAAAGTCATTTCCTAGACAAGGAATTAGACCTAGAAATGTGATTAGTATTTAATATAATCAAAACTTTAAACAAATATATGTAACCAAAATTAAGAGGGAATGTGATAATGGTTTTGAGTAGTTGTTCTCGGCTCCCTCCAAAGCTTTGAGGGATACCTAAAAATTATAAAACATGAAAATTGTATTTCTAAAAATATGTTAAACCTACAAATAAATACAAAATATACAAATGAAATATATAAAGTTAGAAAAAAGGGGCTTAGTAGTGTAATTTCCTTATTTCATTCTCTTCAGCCTTCACTCTCTCGGGAGAGGATTTTTCTTCGACCACATTTTCATGAAATATTTCTATTTTTGTATTTGTAGGACTGTCAAGATTTCTCATCCTATTTGATTCCTTGCAATAGATTCTTTGATTTCAATGTAGATGGTGATTTCTAATTATATTTGATTTCTTGCACTAGATTCATTGATTTCAATGTAGACGATTTGTAATCCTATTTGATTTCTTGCACTAAATGCATTGATTTCATTGTAGATGGTCATTTCTAATCCTATTTTCTTAGTTACACTAGATGCATTGATTTAAGTATAGGTTTTTATTTATAATCCTATCTTATTTCTTGCATTAGATGCAAATTTTAGTGTAGAAGTTTTTTTCTAGTTTTATTTGACTTCATGCATTAGATGCATTTATTTCAATGTATATGTTGATTTCTGATTTGATGTAATTGGATGCATGATGGTACATTAATTTGAAATTGATTTTATTAATAATGTGCATTTATTTCAGTGTAAGGACAAAACATTGTTGACAATGTACATTGATTTTTGTGTTATAGTAATTTAACCTATTAACATTGGATAGAAAGAGAGGCAATGCACGATCATTAAAGTTATTATCTAGACATGTCCCATGACTCCCTCTACCACCTCGGGCTCCTCCTCAGCGAATCGATCGATGCACCCTCGAACCACCACCTTTTCTAGTGCCTCTCTTTCATCCTCCTCGGCCTCCACACATGCCTACACCAACCAAGTGGACACATCCGGCGGTATCTCCATCCCAATGAATAGTAGCCATGATAATAGTTGTATCTTCCATGACCTCAAGGACAAGATTCATAGAGCATGCAGAATGCCCCACCTCATAAAAGGTTTCATGGTCCATACATAGGAATATCCACCACTCACTGACTTCATCGAGTTGACCCCCCACCAGGGAAACCTAAAACCACACTTAGACGAACCAAATACCACTACCTACCACACGAGAGACCTCACAAGCCTGACTGCCATGCACAAGAACTATACACAACACTCAGACGAAATAGATAGAGCCACCCACCAAACCAGAGAAGCAAAATTCGACCCCCTACTAGCAGATATAGACTACCAAACCCATAATAAACATACAACACTTCCCACTAGAACTTTGCTAATAATTGAGAAGGACATATGCAAAAAAATATGTTCCCAAGCTTTGTTGCCACCAATGCAGTTTTCCACTTCCAAATCTGCTGAAAAAAGACCACTCACCAATCCACCCTTCCCTATCCTTCACACACCAAAAGCAACAAAATTGGATATAGAAATTTGTTTCCCGCCATCACACATGTGGATGCATATACTATTGTGTCCAACTTCCCTTTGAAGTACAAGCATATTAATTTTCCTCAAACCATGAGAGGATGAGCTGAACAAGCTCCCATCCTTCCAACTTTCCACCTTCCAATACACCATCAACAACCAAGAAGCAAAGGAGCAGGGAGAAACATTATTAGGGTTCTCTCATATTAATATGAGTTGTAACAAGGAGCAACTACAAAAACTCAAAATCCATTTATACCTTCAACAATGGGACCTAGAAACAAAGGGGGTTTCCTTATTTCAAGTTGGGAGGGATATTTAAACAAATAAGTTTCCCCAAGTCGTTATATGTTTCACCATATCAAGTTGTTTTTTTTCATTTATGTAGTAGGGTGGCCCAATTTAATAAGGCCATATAGGAAGTATATTTTAGGTTACTAGCCTTTAAAGGTATGGAAGGGAAATGAGAAACAAAAATAAGGAAATAATTAACACTCATACTAATTGAAACAAAGTTCATCCTTTATGCATGCATATTCAAAATGAACACGGGGAAAATTTTGGGGGAAAAGAAAGAAGAATGTAATTAACCCCTTAAAACTCATAAATATATTAATATGTCGATAATAATTACTAAAATTAATATCGCTTTCCCTAAAACATAGTTTGATGTAGATCTAGAGCTCCTTGAGCTACTAGGTGAGGGTTTCAATGATGCTCCCAACTCCATAACCAATTCTTGCTACCAAACTGTTGCTACAAAATTGTAATGAGACCTAGGAATTTTTTCTTCACGTGGTTGATAGATGGAGACTTAGCTTTAGTTCAAAACACATCTCATCTCATTACTCTACCAAATGCCGGCCTCTACAATTTTGTAGAATTGGATCCCCTGCAAAACATAATATTTGTGTATAACATATTATATCATAACATATCACAACTTGGGTTTATATGCATCAATGTTGCATAATACCACATATGTTTTGTCATTTTCATACTCACATTATATATTTAGATACTCTATGATACCATATTTTGTTTGAGGATACTTATCGTATCACTGTCTTGATATAATTCAAAATCTTATATCAGATCCAAGTCTTTTGTGATCCATAATGTAGACAAATGTCTTTTGGATTAATCACATCATTAGTATTTGTTCAATCATAATGATGTGATTAATTCGAAAGACATCTATTATAAGATAAACATTACCATAAGAGGGATTGTATATAAAAAAAGAGTCATAAATTGAATTTTAGAATAAAAAATTAACTTTATATTGCTCACAATAAAAAAATAA
This sequence comes from Pinus albicaulis, assembly GCA_034641835.2. Lineage (NCBI taxonomy): Eukaryota > Viridiplantae > Streptophyta > Pinopsida > Pinales > Pinaceae > Pinus > Pinus albicaulis. Next base: position 1,319,951,049 of record CM076584.1, on the reverse strand, counting down.
TGAATATCTTAGGGACACTAAGTAATATCCATAACCACCTTCCAATAAAAACAACTAGATAGCAAGTCTTCAAATAATTTCTTCATAAAATACTTCAAACTCTAGTTCTAACTCACCATTGTAATCCTATGGATGTTGTAAGAGACAACCATAATCTTGCTGAGTTGGTAAATTTCTTCCCACTATATCTGCATATCGACCGCTATTACCATAGTTATTGAAATGACGTGCATGTAATCGTCCAGTCATGGTACAATCAGCAGTATGTACTGCTGAATATGCATCCAATGTCAGATTTGAGTGAAATGAGTTGCATTAGATTTAGCATGAAAATATCTACGCTTTGGCATTTATTTCAAACCATTCAAAAAACTTTGACTTTTTAGCATTAAACTGATCTACTGGAACATTCCTACCCACTAGAACATTTGGGTCCTCCAAAATCTCTTTATCAATAAAAAAATATAGATGAGGGTACAAATCCCTCACCCTTCCAGTCTCAATCCACTGAAATTTTCTTGAATTTGACAATTTGAACTTTTCATGAAGATAGATAATTTTCCTTGATTTTGCAGTCCTTGTCTTGCTTTCATAGATAACATCTTGTTGCAATTTCCCAGAATATGCATAACAAAAAATTCCACTTGAAGTAATGAACACATTCCCTCCTCAGTATTCAATCAAAGGAGACTTAAACAATCAAAAATTATTCTCACCTTGAAGACTGTCGATGTGATGATGCCGAACATGCCTGCCCTTGTGCTTGGTTCATCCCTTGACAAAATTTAATCGCCATTGACATGCACCATCCATTTTCCAAGAAAATACATTATGAAGCCCACAAGAAGAAATTTCGGAATCAATTTCCTCTTTGTAAAATTTTGTTTTCACTTTATGTTTGACCTTTGCACTTTGTAACACTGGCATCTTGTTCACTCCACTGTTCAACAATGATGCATGTCGCTACAAATTTAATTCATCTTTTTTACCTCTTTTAGGAGGAAACGTGTTACACTCCTAGAATGTCATATGACAATAATTAGAAACATCAATGAAATATGATTTTACATTTGATTCATCTCCTTGAAAGTCCTCATTCACAACATCTTTATGCTTGAACATTAACAATGAAAAATTCTGACTAGAGTTAACAATTCTCTTCATTTTTTCAGCATTCATAAGAGACAAAGTCATATTCTTAATATGAACTTTAACAATATACTCAATCCCATTCTCTAACAAGTGATACTTATTCTCATGGAAATGAAATATTTCTCTCCTATCATAAGGATATGGGATTCCCAAAAATTTAACACAAATATCAAGTAGAATTTCATCAAGTTCGACTCCATTGAGAAAGTTTCTATTGATTGGAAATCTAAGGATGCACCTCCTTGTTACCTTCAATTTTCATTCTCATATCCCCAATCTAAAGGATATGGTCTAGGATTTGGAATTGTCTCTAGATTTAACTTCTTGACAATATCTTCAGAGATAAGAGTTTATTGTGAACCACTGTCAAACAACATGTTTATCTTGGTATGTTTTGAGATGACCCTAATATGGAAAGCTCAATTATTGTTTTTGCATCTTGAGTGTCATTGAGACAACTTGAAGAACTAGTAATTTCTACTTCCTTACCTTCCAAACCCATCGATGTGATCATTGTTTCATCTCCACAATCAAAACCTAAATCATGTTGCATTGTTGCATCTATTTTCTCCTTCTCCTTTTCTTTAAACTTATTGGATCTTACCTCTAGATGAAGTTTCCATAAATTATCTTCATCATTTCCATATTTGGAACAATTTTTTCATGTGACTTTTTATTTCTCAATCATTATGGATGCATTCTTCATTCCTTCTCCATTAATGTTACCCTTTCCTTTTTCTCGAGACTTAAAAGTATTCTCAGTTTTTTCATCATAAACATGTTTCCCTCTTGCCTCTAAATGTGTAGCTTGTACATAAACTTCATCTAAACTTGTAGGGTAAAACAAAAGAATTTTATGTTTTAAGTAACTATGGAAACCTCCAATGTATTTCAACAAAGTACCTTGAGTTTTCAAATCTAGACCCAGTATCAGTGCTCTTCTTCTAAACTATTGAATATATATTCACACACTTTATCACTTTCCTTGCCTCCAATAAGTTATTACCTTACCACGTTTCTCCATGTCCTCTTGAATTTTGGCCTCCCACCAAATAAGTGCTACACTCTCCAACCTTAATAAAGAAACCTAAATCTTGGTCCATCATCCTTTATCCTTTGTATCGCGTAGTACACTTCAAGTTGACGAACCCAATTATCTAATATCTTAGCATTTTGGTCTCAATTATACATATGCAATTCAAATTTTATGTCAAGTTTCAATAGTGGATTTTTACCATTTTCATTGGATAATGTGGAGGTGTTTGTGAAGGGATTGATGTGGAAGATGCTAATGGTGAAGATGGTGGTCAAGATGGAGGTGAAGAGAATGGTGGTGTCAAAGGTGGTATGTCACCATTCCCTCCATTACCTTTTGGATCCTTGTCCCTATCTCCTCTTGAAGAATTTTATCCCTTTTGAGGATTGGAGCTCTCACCTTGCAAGCTTGTATTTCTATCCTCATAGAGAAATTTCACCTTTTGTGTCATGTCAAAGAATGATTTTCTTAAATTTTATTCATCATCTGACATATTCTAAGGCTCTCCTTCATATTCCATGATTGTTGAATTTTCAGGTACAATTTGAGTTTAAATTTTTTATGGAGATTATGGAAATTTTTCTCTCCTTCTCCTTGACCTAACTTGATGAGTTGCAACCACAAGATTTCCTTCTCCTGTCTTGAGCCTCAACCTTGTAATCACTGGAAACACTTGCAAACAAATTAAAACCTAAAAAAATAAAATACCCAAAACTTTCATAAAAAAATTGATATGTATATGAAAGCTTGAAGTCTTATGTTAAAATTTTCAAGTGAAAATATTAGGGTCTTTAACCTCTTATGACAAATTCGTTAACACATAAAGATGCTTTAAAAACACAATTTTTTGAAAAAAATAAGAAGGCATCAATACAATAGCAATGATCCAGGTGGATATTGGTGGTCACGCACCTATTCCACTTGGGGCCCCACCATTTTCTCTTTCAATTTTTCAGTTTCGGCACAACTTACTATTTTTAGAAGTTTTTCGGGTTCTGAACTTCTGGAGCCATTTTGAGGCCCTAAACGACATTTTTTGGGGAAAATGGAGAGAAACATGTGTCCATGGACGATTTTTTCTCATTAAATTTTTTTATTCCTCAGATATATCTTTCTAACGAGGTATGGTACGCATCAAATAGAGATCGTATGCCAAAGTTACGCCCCTGGTAAATTGAAACACCAATTTACCGAAACAGGGCACATAGTTTTGGCGCTTCATTTCCTAGGGTTAGGATTTTGGCTGTTCAGGATTTCCCATTGTTTCTAAATAATAAATAGGTCCTCGAGCCTCATTTTAACTCTGTTCATAGGCCTCTAGACACCACATCTCTTCTTAGAGATAGCTACCAGCACCCTAGCTAGTTTTATTTCCATTCTGTCTGTAAGCAAACTTCAGTTCTTTGATATTAATGAAATGAAGTGTCATTTCCGCTGCATCTTTGTATTTATGGTTATATGTTTATTCCATTGCGTTCCCGCATAAATTCAGATCAGTGGTATCAAAGCGGTCTGCTTTTTCTCGATCTTTCTTTGCATGTCCCCAACGAGGTCGGGGTATAAGGATTTAGGGCTCAATCTGGAGGAACCTTTGCAAGATCAGCCTCACAAACCCCAATAGACGCCCATGGGGGATGAAAAGAAAGATGAGGGAGCAATAGATCCCATCAAAATATTGCTCGAGGAGGCCCTCGAAAAACAAAGGTATGTGATGATGGATAACTTTCCCCACCGACGATGCATCTAAATCCAACAGCCACTCTGGAGGTGCGATTCCTTTTAAGGTACAAGTAAATTTTGAGATTCCCATATTTGAGGGTCAAATAGATGCAGATGATGTAGATAGATGGTCAAATATACTAGAAGTATATTTATCGGTTCATGACTTTTCCAACAAGGAGAAGATTATTTTTGCACTCCTTAAAGAAGCCCCCCATGTCAAGGACTGGTGGGAAACCCACTGTGACAAAAAGAATGAGACAAAACCCTCTCTATTCTCGACCATACCGACTTGGAATTCTTTTCGAGACACCATCAAGGAACAATACTATCCCGTGGGGAGCTATGAGGACAAATACATGCAATGGACCATGCTATGAAAACAAAGGGATCAAGATGTGCATGAGATGATGAATCTATTCCATACCCTGTGCACCAAGTTGGGTATCAAATATTCAAAGAAACATGTGGTGCTAAAGTATTGCAGTTGTTTGCATAGATACATTCAGGAGGAAATGGAGTTCCTTAACATCTCCTCACTTGGTATGGCACACCAATATGCTGCCAAGATTGAGCAGAAATTCAAGTACAAGAAGCGAGACTTTGGATTTGCGAATCAAAAGCAAGGGAAGGGTGCTCCCAAACCGTAGAAAAAAGGACAGATCCAAGGCATGGTGACTCAAGACAACCTGTCAAAGAAACAAGCAAAGAACAACTCTACAAAGCCAAAGAAGGACACGGGAAAGTGGTGTGAGTTCCATAAGAGCTACACTCACAACACAAGTGAGTGTCGAACCAAGAAGTTGCTGGTGGCCAAGATGAGGGCTTCTCAGTTAGATGCATGCTCTGACTCTAAATTAGAGCCTGACAAGGGGAATGACAAATGGAAACAGATTATTGATGTGGAGCCCAATGCCACAGTTGCCACTATGAATATCCAGAAGGAGGAATTGGAAGATCCAGAGGAGGAGGAATGTCTCTTCCACTGCCAGATGTGCGTAAAGGGCTCCCCAGTACGGTTCATTGTCTACAATGGGAGCCAAAAGAAACTTATTTTAGTAGATGACATGAAACGGTTGGGCTTGTGGACCATAGCTCACCCACATCTGTACACCATCGGGTGGCTTCACCAAGGACGAGATGTCCGCGTCAGCCAACGGTGTTGTCTCCCCTATAGCATCAAGCCCTTCACGGATGAGGTATTATGTGACGTTGCTCCTATTGATGTTTCTGATGTATTATTAGGACAACCATACTTGTGGAAGCGTCATGCTATGTATGAGTCTCGGCCTCATGCTGTTATTGTTACTTTGGGAAATAAGTTGTATAGGATACCAGAGGTACCACCTCCTGCTGCTATCTCTTTGTTTACTACAAAAAAATGCAGTAAGCTCATTTCCCAAACCAAGAAAATTGTTTTCGTGATGATCCGCCCCCAAGGCAAGAAGAAGATTATGGCCACGACCTCCAGACAGGGCTCCTCTACATGATAACAACAAATGGATAACGTTGTGGAGGAATACGGGGACATCTTCACCTCACCCACAGGGGTTCATCTGCACTGTCAGGTCAAGCACCCACTTGATCTAACCCCAGGTGCGCCGATACCCAATGGACAGATCTATCGGCGCTCTATTCTGGAAAACGATGAAATCAAGAGGCAGATTGAGGAGCTGTTGTAGAAAGGTCACATCCAACCAAGTTCATCACCCTGTGGGAGCCCGATCGTGTTGGTACAAAAGAAGGATGGGACGTGGAGACTCTGTATTGACTATCGGGCATTGAATAAGATCACTGTCTGGAATAGGTACCTGATCCCATGGATTGATGACCTTTTGGACCAACTCAAAGGTGAAAAATATTTCAGCAAGATCGATTTGAAGCTTGGGTATCACCAGGTACCAATTGAACCCTCAGATGTGTGGAAGACTGCCTTCAAAGCCAAGGAAGGTATTTTCGAATGGCTGTTCATGCCTTTCGGGTTGAAAAATGCTCCCGCAACCTTCATGAAGATGATGGAAGACATATTGCGGCCATTCACCAACTCATTTGTACTGGTGTACTTGGATGACATTTTTATCTTTAGCCAGACTTGGGAAGAGCACCTTCACCACATCCAAAAAGTCCTCCAAACACTGCGGCAACACAAGTTTTGTGCGAATTTGGAGAAGTTCACTTTTGGCATGACCCAGGTTCAATATCTGGGATACATTATTGATGAAAGGGGGGTGCATGTGCATCCAACCAAGATCCAAGTCATTCGAGATTGGCCAGCCCCAACCACTATAACAGAGCTTCGTAGCTTTCTGGGTCTTGCTAATTTCTACTGTAGGTTCGTGTTGGGATTATCTCATATCACTTGGTCCTTGAGTTAATTCACCAAGGGAGGAGCGAGAGAAAAACTCTTTTGGTTGGAACCTCAACAAAAGGAATTCAAAGAATTGAAAAATCACCTCTGTTCTGCCCCAATGCTCACATTACCAGACTTGCAACAACCATTTGAGATCGATACAGATGCCTCTGACTATGCTATCAGGGCAGTTCTTACTCAAAAAGGACATCCAGTGGCATATCAAAGTGAGACATTGCTTGACACAGTTCGCAAGTGTCCCACTTATGAAAAATAAATGTATTCCATTGTGCAAGCTGATCGATAATGGAAGCATTACATTTTGGGGAAGGAAACAATCATCCACATAGACCACCAGCCCCTACAGTTCATACAGACACAAGGGAAGTTGCAGAATGATTGCCATCAGAAGTGGTCCACATATCTGCAACACTTTCATTTGAACATCAAGTACAAGAAAGGTAGCACCAATAATGTTGGAGACTCCCCCAGCCGACCACCGATCATGGCGCTCACCATCGTTCTCAACTCTTGTGGGCACGAGACTTATGATTGGCCTCTTCTCTACGAGAGTGACCCAGAATTCGGCCACACTTACAAGGCACTCTTAGGGGGTACACAAATTCCCAATTTTCACCTCCAAGATGCACTTTTATGTCACCTGGGACACCTTTGTGTTCCTTCAAGTGAGTGTGCCAAGGTGATATGGGAAGCACACTACAGTAGAGTCACTGGGCATTTTGGGGTTAAGAAAATAGTATTTGTACTGCAGAAGTATTTCTATTGGCCAAACCTTCGAAAGGATGTCGAGAAGCACATCAAATCCTGTAATGCCTGTGTCATAGCCAAACTGACCATCAAGAAGCAAGGCCTATATACTCTGCTACCTACCCCTAATCAACCTTGGGAATCCATCTCCATGGATTACATGTTGGGCCTGCCTTCTACTAAGCATGGAAATGAATGTGTTTTCGTGGTGGTTGATAGATTCTCGAAGATGGCCATTATGGCAGCGTGTAAGAAGAATATCACAGCAGAAGCCACTGCTAAACTCTTCTTTGAATGAGTGTGGGTGCACTTTTGGATCCCACAGTCTATCATATCATATTGGGATAGCAGGTTCCTCAACACATTTTGGTCCAGCCTCTGGTCAATGCTGGACACCAAGCTCACCAAGTCCACAACTTTCCATCCCCAAACAGATGGCCAAACAGAGGTCGTCAACATAAGGATTGTACACATTATGTGCATGCACAATTCAAATCATCCATGCACATGGGACGACAGCCTCCCCTATGTACAACATAGTTATAATCGGGCTCTCCACAGTTCAATTGGCCATATCCCCTTTCAGGTGGGCTTGGGATTCCACCCACTATGTCCCATTGACATAGCCATGCCATTTGCGGCTACTCAAGCCGATTCGGCTCATGTCCAGTCTGAAGTTGACAAAGCAAATAGCTTCATCGAGCACATTCGAAACATCCACCAACAAGTTCATGAAATATTGGATAGAGCCAATGCTAGGTACAAGCAATGCCATCATCAACACCGGGTCCCACACAACTTCCAGGTGGGCGAAAAAGTATGGCTACATTTGCAGAAGGAGCGCCTCACTGGACCCCACTAAAAGATTCGCACGCTCCGATACGGACTATACACCATCACCAAGGATGTAGGTAACAATGCCTTCGAGCTCAATATTCCACCATTCCTTGGTATGCACCCAGTATTCAATGTGGACCGCCTTCGTCCTTACTTCCCACCTCTACTGGACACCTATGACGTTGCAGAACAACTCACACCAATAGAGTTAAACCCAGACTTCATGGATAAGACCACAACAGATTGTATCATGGACATGAAAATCAAGAACACTCGCCAATAAAATATCCAAATGTATCGATTTTTCAAAGCTAGCCAACTCCTGCATCAAGGAAAGTGGTTCACCAAGGACCAAATCCAGCAGAAATTTCCTCATCTCATGGAGGAACTTAACACAATGGGGAACATTGCTTCATAAGGGGGAAGGAATGATCCAGGTGCATATTGGTTGTCACCCACCTATTCCACTTGGGGCCCCACCATTGTCTCTTTCAGTTTTTTAATTTCGGCACAACTTACTATTTTTAGCAGTTTTTCAGGTCCTGAAATTCTGGAGCTGTTTTGAGGCCATAGACGATGTTTTTTGGGAAAATGGAGAGAAACATGGGTCCATATACCAATGTTGCTTCTTAAAAATGTGTATTCCTTGGATAGATCTTTCTAACGAGGTATGGTACACTTCAAACAGATATTGTATGCTAAAGTTACGCCCCTGGGAAGTTGGAACACCAATTTACCCAAACAGGGCCCATAGATTTGGCGCTACATCTCATAGGGTTAGGGTTTTCGCTGTTTAGGATTTCCCATTGTTTCTAAATAGAAATTAGGCCCTCAAGCCTCATTTTAACTCAGTTTAGAGGCCTGTAGCTGCCACATCTCTTCTCAGAGATAGCTATCAGCGCCCTAGCTAGTTTTATTTCCATTCTGTCTATAAGAAAATTTTAGTTCTTTGATATTAATGAAATGAAGTGTCATTTCCGCCGCATATTTGTATTTATGGTTATATGTTTATTCTGTTGCATTCCTCCATAAATCCAGATCAAAAAATAAATACAAAACATCAAGATTTGAAGGAGTTCACCCCTTCCGGGCTATATCTCTGACTCCAACTCCCAATGGTTGGGCCTCTTTCATTATGCTCAAAAAATATTTTTACTGTTGGGTGTGTAGCCTGATTATCTTGTTTATTTTGTATCACAGCATTGGACCCTTGTACCTTAATGGGGCGGCAATGCTGCCCATAATTAAATGCTACCTAGGGGGTCCAGGGGGGCTACGACTTTATGGAACCACTCCCCCCTGGCGGGGGGCCTCGGGGGCAGCACCCCAGAAGCTAAAAACAGTTGTAAAATTTCCTTGTAAAAGTATAGTAATTTCTACTCAATCTGGGTCGTTCATTAGGTGGGTGATCTAATGGTAGAAGTTATGTCTAGTTTAGGGTTTTTTACCCTAGAAGGCAACCCCTCGCTTTTATGAGGGTATTGTATTGCGGTTGTGAATGTATGTGTATTCTTGGAGCGAGAAATAGATAAGGAGACTGCGAGAGAGAACCGAGGATATTACTGCGGATCTGATGTAGGTTGTGTCTCTTCATTTTATTGGATAATAGAAAGGAAGGATTGGCTGTTCAGGGTGGATGTAGCCCAAACTGGGTGAAAAATGTATATTTGTGTCTCTCTGGTTTTACGTGTTTTGTGTGCTTGTTTTTTCCACATATTTTATGTGTTTCATTGCTCTGTAATATTTAATTTTCTAACAACTGTTATTAGAGCCAAATGTCTATTTGGCAGATAAACTCGTAGGAAAGAAGGGTTCCTGGTTCGAGTGGGAGAAATGGCGAAAGATGGTAAGTTTAGAGTCAAGAAGTTTAATGGCCAAAACTTCCCACCGTGGAAGATGAAAATGGAATACTATCTATATCAGAAAGATCTATACCTACCATTCAGCATAAAAACAAAGAAGTCGATGATTATGACAGATGCAGAATGGGATATTCTTGATAGAAAGGCACTCGGAACAGTACAGTTGTTTGTCGTGGTGTCGATAGCCTTCAATATTTCGCAAGAAACAACAATAGAGGGTTTGATTAAGGCGTTGGTGAAACTATATGAAAAACCCTCAGCCTCAAAAAAGGTATTTCTTATGAAACGTTTATTTAATATGAAGATGTTGGAAGTTGGATCTGTTGCAGACCATTTAAATGATTTTAATATATTTACCAGTCAGTCAAGTTTTGTAGGGGTAAACTTTGATGATGAAGTTAGGGCTCTTTTATTTTTGTGCTCATTGCCAGAAATCTGGAATGGTTTAGTTATGGCCATTAGTAACTCTATCTCTCAATCTAGTACTTTAAAGTTTGATGATGTTGTCGGTGCTATCCTTAGCAAGGAAATGTGAAGGAAAAGCTCTGGTGAGACATCAGGTAATGCTTTGAGTGCATAGTCTAGGGGAATAGAAATGGAAAGAGGAAAGAGCTCAAGATCTCACAGTAAATCAAGGAAACGAAGATCCAAGTCTAGATCGGGGATAGGTGCTGGAAATGCAGAAAGAATGGACACCTGAAGAAAGCTTGTAGGTCTCGGAAGGGAAAAGAAGGAGACACACAGCGAGAAAAAAATCATGAAGCAAATGTGACAGGTGATACATTGTAGGATACTTTGATTCTTTCTTTCGAAAATGTTACTGATTATTGGGTAGTAGATTCAGGGGCCTCATTCCATGCCACACTTGATAAGAAATATTTTCATGACTATGTTCAAGGATATTTTGGACAAGTTCGTTTGGGTGATGATAAACCATGTAAATTTTTTGGAATGGGTGAAGTTATTGTAAAACAACATAATTGAAACCAATGGCTATTAAAGGAGGTAAGGCATGTTCCAGATCTGAAGAAAAATATAATTTCAACAGGTCAATTAGGCGGTGAGGGTTGTGTGACAACTTTCACAGATAAAACTTGGAAGGTCACCAAAGGAGCCTTGGTAATAGAAAAAGGTGAAAATGTTGGTACATTGTATTTACGCAATGGTATTTCTAACTCTGTAAATGCTTTAACTTCTGAAGGAGAAGATGCAACATTATGGCATCATAGGCTCAAACACATGAGTGAGAAGGGGATGAAGATTATTCACTCAAGAAATTTGTTGCTGGGTTTGAAGAATGTTGATTTGGATTTCTGTGAGAATTGCATTTATGGAAAATAGAAGAGAGTCAGATTTCTCCGAGTTGGGAAAGAAAAGAAGATCAAAAAATTAGAGCTTGTGCATACAGATGCATGGGGACCTGCTCAAGTGTCATCTCTTGGTGGCTCTCGTTATTATGTTACTTTTATTGATGATGAAACTAGAAAAACATGGATTTATTGCATTGAGAATAAATATGATGTATTTGATGCTTTCAACAAATGGAAAGCTTTGGTTGAGATTGAGACAAGAAAGAAGTTGAAGTGTCTCATATCAGATAATGGAGGTGAATATTGGAGCAAAGAGTTTGATAGGTACTATATAGAGCATGGAATTTGTAGAGAGAAGATAGTTCCAAGAACACCACAATAAAATGGTGTGTCAGAAAGGATGAACGAAATAATCATGGAGCATGCAAGCTGTATGAGATTGTATGCAGGATTGCCTTTAAAATTTTTGGCAGATGTTGTAGATACTATTGTTTATCTAATAAACAGAGGTCCTTCAAGTTCCTTGGATGGTGGTATTCCAGAGGAATCATGGAAAGGTAAAAAGGTAAGCTACTCTTTTTTAGAGCGTTTTGTTTGTGAGGCCTCTGTCCATATTAAGAAAGAAAATAGAACAAAGCTTGAGGCAAAATCAAATAAATGTACCTGTATTGGATATGGTGCTAATGATTTTGTTTATTGCTTATATGATTATGAAAAACACAAAATCATTAGGAGTAGAGATGTAATATTCAATGAAAAGGTATTTTATACAAATTAGTTGAAGGAAAAGAAACAGGAAAAAGAAAACAAAGAATACAAAGTTCTTGATGAGATCATAGAAAAGGTAAAGGTGCCTGAAAATAATAATAATCAAGAGCCACAACAACAACAACCACCTCAAACACCTAAAATAAATGTCAAAAGATCTACCAGGATAAGTAGACCACCTGAACGATACTCTCCTTCATTATATTATTTATTGTTGATTGATTCTGGTGAACCTGAATGTTATGAAGAAGCAATGCAGGTTGAAATCAGGAAGAAGTGGGAGCTATCTATGGAAGAAGAGATGGACTCCTTAATGCATAACCAGACTTGGGACCTAGTCAGGTTGATTGCAGGTAAAATTACATTGCAGAATAAATGGGTTTACAGGCTAAAGGAAGAAGATGGAGGAAAACAAAGGTACAAATCTAGACTTGTGGTGAAGGGGTTTGCACAAAAGAAAGGTATTGGTTTTTATGAAATATTTTCTCCTGCTATTAAGATGACTTCAATTAGAACTATTTTAATTCTTGTAACAGTGGAATATTTACATCTTGAACAGTTAGATGTAAAGACAACATTTCTCCATGGAGATTTGGAGGAAGAGATCTATATAGAGCAACCAGAAGTATATGAGGTCAAAGGGAAGGAAAAATTAGTGTGCAGGTTAAAGAAGAGATTGTATGGCTTAAAACATGCTCTAAGGCAGTGGTATCTTAAATTTGACAGGTTTATGTTTGAACAAGGTTATAGTAGATGCCACTCTGATCACTGTGTTTATATGAACAAGAAAAATCATGGAACCTATATTATATTGTTATTGTATGTAGATGAAATGCTTGTTGCAGGGTCTAGCATGCAGGAAATAAATGTGCTCAAAATAAAATTGGAAAATTCATTTTCAATGAGGTATTTGGGAGTTACAAAATAAATCCTTGGTATGATAATAACTAGAGACAGGAAAAATCACAAATTAACACTGTGTCAGAATGAGTACATACAAAAGGTGTTGAAAATATTAAATATGCAGAATGTAAAACCAATTAGTACACCTTTTGCTAGCTATTTCAAACTTAGTAAGGAAATGTCCCCAAGACCTAAGAAGAAATGGAGTATATCTCTAAAGTTCCATATGCATCAGCATTTGGATGCTTAATCTATGCAATGGTCTGCATAAGGCCTGATATTGCACGTGCAGTGGGAGTTGTAAGAAGGTACATGAAAAATCCAGGAAAAGAACATTAATTGGAAGTGAAATGGATTCTCAGATATTTGAGAGGTACTACAAATCAAGCATTATGCTTTGGTGGTTCGAAAATTGCTCTATAGGGATATGTTGATGCAGATGTGGCAGGTGATAGAGATAATAGGAGGAGCACTACAGGATATGTATTTACCGTAGGTGGAACAACTGTCAGTTCGGTTTCAAAAATCCAAAGTGTTGTTGCACTTTCAACAACATAAGAAGAGTATGTTGCTGCTACAGAGGCTAGTAAGGAAATGATTTGGCTACAAAGGTTTATGGATGAATTGGATAAGAAGCATGATATGGGCATGTTATAGATTGATAGCCAAAGTGCCATTAATCTTGCAAAGAACTTACAATTTCATTCCACGACTAAACACATACAGCTCAAGTACCATTTCATACGGTCAGTATTGGAAGATGGGCAGTTGAAGCTGGAAAAGATACACACTAGCCATAATCTTGCAGATATGCTAACAAAAGTTGCAACCAGGGAGAAACTTAGAATAATCTCAGTTTCAATTGGTCTTCAAGGATGACGATGAATATGAGAAACAACCAGGTCCAAAGAGGAGTCATTGTCGAGCAAATGAAGCGGCGGTGGAGTTGCTACAATCGGTCTCTAAGTGGGAGATTGTTGGGTGTGGAGCCTGATTATCTTGTTTATTTTGTATCACAGCATTGGACCCCTGTACCTTAATGGGGTGATGACGCTGCCCATAATTAAACGTTTCCTGGGGGGTCCAGGGGGGGCCGAAGCTAAAAAAAAATGTAAAATTTCCTTGTAAAAGTATAGTAAATTCTAGTCAATCTAGGCCGTTCATTAGGTGGATGATCTGACGGTAGAAGTTATGTTTAGTTTAGGGATTTTTGCCCTAGAGGGCAACCCCTTGCTTTTATGAGGGTATTGTATTGCGGATGTGAATGTATGTGTATTGTCGGAGCGAACAACTAATAGGGAGACTGTGAGAGAGAACAAAGGATATTACAACGGATCTGCTGTTGGTTGTGTCTCTTCATTTTGCTGGATAATAGGAACTAAGGACTAGATATTCAGGGTGGACATAGCCAGAACTAGGTGAACCACGTATATCTATGTCTCTCTGGTTTTATGTGTTTTGTGTGCTTGTGTTTTCCACATATTTTATGTGTTTCATTTCTCTGTAATATTTAATTTTCTAACATTTACATCAATTTATAGTGCTCAAAAGCCTTAAATAATGTCTCCAATGGCTCCAGAACAGTAAGAACCTCTAGTTGGGCTCTTCATTCTCCAACAAAAGTTACAAAAATCAATGAGTTACGCTCCACTCAAAAATTGTTCTAATTTTCCTACAATTAGTACTTTCTTGCAAGTCATTCTACAAATTCTAACTTTTTTGGCCATGTGCAGCAACAAATTTTCCCCACGCCTGTGAGGTTCCTGCCACAGTAGGTGAAAATTATCATCTCCTTAAATTTACTATGTCGGCCTTTATCGGCATAATCTAGTGCCACTTGTCGTGTTCTCCACCATTGATATCATGGCTTGAACAAAATTTCCCGCCAATGGTTTAAAAACATGGGCTTTATGTGGTTGGGTTTCAAAACCCACCATGGTTTCTTTCAAGAGCATCTGATGTCAGATTTGAAAGGTGAGTTGTGTTGGATTCAGGAAATAGATGCCAAAATCAAACGGAACAAGCTCTCATCCTTAAGTTGTGTGACATGTGAAATGTTATATTTTGTGAAGTGCGAAATGGTAAGTTTTGTGATTTCGAAGTGGAAAAAATAGCGAAACTGCGATAAGTTCTGAAAAGCGCGATGAAGTGTCAAGAAAAGGGTTAAGCGCACTGAAATGTGATGATTGCTTGGGATTTATTATTGCGAAAGGTAATAAGGTAAGGGTATTTGAGTTTATCAACTTATCTGAATGAAGAAAAATTCAGAACATATCCTCTTTTATGAGTATGAAATTCTGGGAATGGGCAGAGAGTATTATAAATGAAAAATGTTATTATAAATGAAGATTGCAGAGTTAAGTTATTGTAGAAGGATAAAGAAACCACAACGATGATTGTTTTCTTGTGGAGAATGGAGATTCAATCGAATGTGAAGAGTGGATGGATACTTCTTGTGAAATCATGTAAGTATTGTTTTATTTAAACTCTCATTTGAGTTTTATAGGATAAAAGACAAATTGAAGATTGATAGTACCAGCTAATGAAGTATCTCAGCAAAAGTAGATCACAAATTTAAAGAAATAGTGATAAAGGAAGATGGAAAGGATTTCTGAGTGAAATAAGAGGGTGGCCAGAACCTAGTATTTCATTTGGGATTGAAATATAAGAGGATAATTGTGTTCTCAAAAGTGCAGATGAGTTGAAGCCTAGAAGAAGCAGAGGAATGCTTAAAAAAAGTTCCTCATAGGGGCCTAGTGGCCAAGTATAGAGGAAATATTGGTAAGATAAGTTGTAGCAAGGAGGAATTTCTATTGTAGAGGCTTAAATACAACTCATAGTGAGTGAGGAACTCAAAGATATAGAAGAGAAGATGACTACTAATATTCATAGCAGAGGTTCTGAGAGAGACCATAAAAATATAGTTTCTGTGTAACAAACCACTATTTTATGAATTATGATGAATGTTCAATGAATGAATAAATATTACTATGTGAATAAGACTTAATGACTGGGTAGTATTATGTGGGATTCTATTCTAGAGCGAGTGGATGTGAGTGCAAGTCTAGAAAGAAACAAATCCAAATTCTGGATTTGGAGAGTTAAAATAGAATAGTGTTCTGTATTTGGATTGGCACTACATGGAAGGTGTGAAACAAGAGTGGAAATTCCAAGTAAGAATGAATGAAGGAATAGAAGTAAGTTTAGGAGGAAGTAAAGAGTGGAGTAAAAGGAGTTGCAGAATGGAGGAAGCCGAAAATAGAGAAAATATTAAGGCAGTGAACCCATAGAATATTTCCAATGGAAGAGAGTAGACTACGAGGATTAAATCGCGAAGATCTAAGTGAATATTGAAGGTCCAGATGGAATTTCCAAGTGAAATTAGGGAAGTTATGAAGTGGACACGTGTTAAGCCATTATTGGAATTACTAAGCTCTCTCCTGTAAGATGATATTTCTGCTTCGCTGATCCTCCTTTGATTGTCAATTGCCTCTTTAATTATGGCATTAATCTCTTCTCTCTCAGAATTACGAAGCTCATGTCTTCTGAAATATGCTCTTTTTGTTTCTATGGTCCTCTTTTCATGGTCACTTGCTTCTTTAATTATCGCCTTACCTTTCTTGTCCTTTTCATTTTCGGAATTACTAATCTTTCTTGCCAAAGAAGATCTCTCTGCTTCTCTCCTCCTCGTTTGATTACTTACTCTCATGACTTCTGAAGGTTCATCATTTGAAAAATCCAAAGCATATAGCTTTTCTGTGATAGAAAGAGAAATCGGGCCATTGTGTGAAGAAGATGATAACGTGTGGCCATAGTTCCCAACCTTTGCTGAAGATTTTGTATATAACTTCTCTTAGCTTTGGCCAATTCATATCTATAATGTGAGATAATCTTGAACAACTATGATAATCTTTCTTTTTTTATATTTATTTAAAAAAATGTTATAAGATTAACTAAAATCAAATATTTATAAAATATTTTGATTGTGAAATAATTTATGTTTTTTTGGGCATGTGGTATTCATAAGTCATGGTATGGGCCCATGGTATTGTAACAAAGCTTATTTACATGTTAATAATATCCATGGTAAAGTGAGGGTGGATATCCATGGTAAAGAATAATGTCATATTATTGTAAAATATTTTTATTGTGAAATGATTTATTCTAATATCCAAAGGGGTGTACACTTTTACTCCTCATCCCAACACTCAACCATAGAGTGGAGACACAAAACCCAAAGTGTGAGAGAATTAATGGATTACAAAACCACTTGGATACTAGTAGGATGATCTCAAATTTCCAACCCAATATTTTCCCTTTTAATGTTAATTAGTGTGCTTAGAACTTGTATTATCATACTTGTAAATAACATTTTCATGAAATAGGTTCAATAACCAATATTATATCATCATGAGCCATCATTCAATGATCTAGAGATACTCCTTTTTCAAGGAGTGAATCCACCATTGTGTTGAGGTGCCTTTGAGGTTCCTTTTGAGGTGGAAGAAATTAACATCCTAAAAAGTTAAAATTTTCAAACCTATTATGTACAAAATAAGAGAGAAACTTTGTGCCTATTTATTTTTTATATTTGACACCTATTGAATAACTATCATAAATATTGAAAACCATTAGGTGTCTGATGTTTTTTAAAATTACCCATTCAAGCCCTTGTTATAATGCGAAAAATTTGTCCTGATTTTTAGAAATACAACCCAATCCCCAAGGATATTTGGTCTCTATTTCTTCATTGGGGTGAAAATAACACCTACTTCTCCTTCCTCCCTGGGATTAGCTTTTGAAGGTCCATTAACAATAAATGAGAAACAACATTTACTACTTCTCCAAATTTTGAATTCCCTTAAGTCCATTATCAAAATGTATGGTGATTATATAGGTTACTTATGAATGAAGCTACTAGCTTGAGTTGGAAAATTTCCAATATTGATCCAATCTTTCTTTCTTCGAAACACATCACTCAGATCCCTTGATCACAACCTCTAGCAAAGATTGACTTCAAGAGTAAATGAGTTGCATTAAAGTCCGATGTAATTGAATTTAGATGAAAATCGTTAAATACATATTGATTCTAAGTAATCCAAACTCCTTAGAAAAACAAATTAGTACAACCATCCAAAATCTCATGGTTATTGAGTCAAATTTTCACTTTGATGGGATTTGAATTTTCCATTACTCGAACATTTATTTTTAATTTTCTGGAATGGATGTGATATCTTTGCCCTTGTCAAAAATTATTTTTTACATCTCGAGAGTGAAGGAGAATTTTCGAAATACATGAGGGGTGTATTGTTCTACCTTCTCAGAAACAGCACAAGGGGAAGGGAGTTGAATATTTCTTTTCTTTAGGTTTTGTGTTATTAATATATTTGCAAAGACCAGTTCCTAATAGAAGACATTAAAGTTTGGAGATCCATACTTATTCCAAATTCTTGCCCTTGTTTTCTCCAAAGGCGAGGATATGAATTTTTGAATTAGCAATTCATATCCCACTCTCCTATTTTATATATTCTTCTGACTACCTATCCTTATACATCGATCCAATCTTGAAGTATAAATTGGGGTGAAACCTTTCAGTTCTTTGACCACATTTGACCAATGATTTAGAAGATTTGAGGGGACATTGGGACAGGGCCAACCAATCCAATAACCATTGAGATCACATAGAAATATATCATTTATTTTGTTGAATAACTTTAGCTGCATATATTTAGTCAATTACATTACTCCTTTATTCTCGATCAATAGATCTACTTAAGGAATTTTATTCTTCCAAAAGCCTAACATACATTCCATTTTGAACCTCCCAACACAAATCATCCATGATAATAGAGGCCATCACTTTACATGATTTCTAAATATTAAGACCTTGTTCTGGGCATGGCTTTTTTTTGGGGTCTAATGAGCATATTCTTATGGAAATATTTTTTCATAAAGGCCAACTTCTCGCATTCTTAGGAATATGAAAAGAGGAACTAAACTATACTCCCATCGAAATCTAGATTCATGATCTCGGGATGTTTTATCGCTAATACACCAAAGTTTCTAGGAAGGAACATGGTATTCCAAATTACTAAATGAAATCTATGTTCATTGTTATTTCCTCCTTTCTAAAGAAACTTCCATAATAGGCCACCAATTTGGTGGATTAATCCATAGGGGACAAGTAAAATTGAACCGATATAAATTAGGAGACATGAAAAAATTGATTTTATTAAGACACTCTTTCCTGCCACATTTAACCATTGTTCTCTCCCCCCCCCCCCACTCAATATTTTATTCTCTTTTTTTTTTTCTAAAGGATTTCCCCGCATTCATCTGCATTAGATTCTCCTAGTGAAATTGGGATTCCTAAAAATTTGAATAATTTCACTTTGTGACAATTGAGAACTCCAATATCCTTGAAATCTCATTCGACATTGATTCAACACAATTCCAACTACGTAATTATCATTTATTTTTATTGACCATGCTACCAAATAAATAAATGTAGGTGTTTATAATATTTTTCAAGTAGAGGACTATTATTTTGGTAGCACCGCCCAAATCGAGAGTGTCATCTAAAAAGTCAGAGTGATTTACTCCTTTAACATTTTGTATGATACTCAATACCACCAAATTGTCTTCCTACCAGGATTTCTCCAAATTCATACTAAGGCTTTTAGCCATATTGATGTGATGGAGAGGATAAAATGGGTAGCCCTACTTTAACCCTCAAGAGGAAACAAAAAAAAGGGTGGGTCATCCATTAACCAATGGTGCAATATATGCTTTTATTCACCTTTTAAATTCCCTACATATCCCCAATCTTTTTAAAATAAGGAAAACAAAATAGTTCACTAATCGGTCAAAGGAATTGGCCATATCCAACTTTGTCACCATTCTTGGCTTGTTAAATTTCTTGCTTGAGTAAATTGCTTCCTAGACAAGAATGATATTATCCAATATTTGTCTCCATTGCATGAATCCTAACTGGTTCTCTGATATGACTCCAACAATATTTTTTTTCAATTTGGTCATCATGATCTTTGTTAAAATTTTGTAAGTTGAATTAGAAAGAGAGATTGATCAAAATGAGGTGAAATTTACTAGAGACAAAAAGGACGAGTTGGTCATTTTTTTATCTTCCCTTCAATTTGAAAATTATTCAATATTTGCATCATACAATTTTTTATCATAACCCAAAAGCTTCTATAAAAGAGGTTCAAGAACACATCAAGGCCTTTGGATTTATCTGGGTCCAAATATTGCTACAAGCATACAAAACTAAAATTTGAGATCCCGACAAATTGAAAAAATAAATTTAAGGATATCTTCAATGGAAAAAGGATAAAATCCTTTGGATATAGGCAAGGAGGGTGGAATGTGAAATTCCTCACTCCTACCAAGAATTACTCTTAGCAAAAATTTATTATTGCTAAGTGATGGCCCTCCATATTACAACATGAATGTTGCAAATCCCAATGGGTCTTGACTTTAATTGGCAACCGAAGGTTCATACAAAATTAATAGGGCTTAGCACTATGTATGTAGCATGTAATGTGTTCTTATTTTTTTTATCTTATGAAAAGGAAAGAAAATGAAAGAAAATTTGTAATATAGAGACCATTATGTTGCATATGCTACACAAAATACTCAAAATAATAGGAGAGTGACAATAGCAAGAAAATATATTATATTTGTAAGTAAACAAAATAAAAAAATCAATCTTGCTAAAATAAAATTAAATCTACTCTACTATGCATTGGAAACAATCTTGCAACTAAAAGAAAACATTGAAACATCAAACCCTAATTCACAAAAAAAAGGAAGTTCTGGTACAGTAACTATGTCAAAGATTCTATAAGTTTTACAAGCTTATAAATTACATTCTTAGGGACTTGGTGACACTATATTTTGAAAATTAAGGCTAACCATGCTTTAGCTACAAATCTAAATTATCTTTTGATGCAAAACACAAGATGCTACAAGAGTCTTCTTTTTTCTATAGGATATACTCCACTGAGCATAAAAACATGTTTTAGATGCGATTTTGAGGAAGGATACATTTAAGAGATACTAAAGGATGCTGAAGGGGTATTTTCCAAGTCCTTATGTCTATGAAGGATAAGTTTTTTCATCAAAAGAGTGAGTCTAGGAATTTTTGTAGCTTTATAAAATGGAAAATTATGCAAAAATGTATGGAAACAAGTTAGAAAATGGTAATCTAGACAAGATTAATGCATGGGAATGAATTATATATTCATAAATTAAATATTCCTAAAATTACTAATATAATACGCATAAAATAACTTGATAAAACACTAACTCATTAACTTGCAGAAAACAATAACAAAAACTAATATTAGAAAAATGAATAGTCGAACTAATGCATATAGAATAAAAGTAAAAGGAGGGATATTGACCACCTAGGGTGTGCCATAACCCAAAGAGTCTCATATCTTTGAAGTGGTAGCAACCTAAGAACTAAATTTTGTTTTTATATATTAGAAAATGTGTTGATACATATGAGACTACAAGATTGGAATGCTATAGAAAAATCCTTCACATGACTTTTTTCTATGTCTAACTTCAAAAATAAACTCCTAATGGGCTTACTGAAGCCTTATTTATAAAAATATCTTTGAGGAGTAGCCTCCATGAACATGGTGTTTTTTTCCCTTCAGAATACCTATATAATACAATCTTGTTCCCTCTAACCCCACAGCTATAGGGAGGAGTATTAATTCCATTAGTCCAACTTGGTTTTGTCATCCTAAAATAAGGGACAAGTCTCATACTTTTCTCTTGAATGTATTCCTTGTGATATATATCAAATATCCTCGCTATCCTTCAAAATAAACACATTAGAAACATGAAGTATGATAATAATCTCTAGCCTTCCTAAGAGATTATTAAAGCCATGAAATACCAGTTGGGAGGCACATCATACTCCCCTATTCAAACTATTTATCATCCTCTAAGAAAAATAATCATCTTCCTTTTTTTGATGTTCTTCATTTATTTTTCTAATGGCTTGTCTAACATCACATATGGTGCTAGCTATAGTTTCCCCTATTAGATGAAATCTTACAGTTTCTTGAATTTCTCTCCATCCCCTTGTTTCTTCCTCCTAAATTTGATATTGTTTTAGGAATAATAGTAAGGGATGTCTAAATTGATTTCAACCCATTGGAATCCAAGTCTCTGGATGATTCTTTTATACAAGGGAGATTTGGCCAATATAGTCATAAACCTATTAAGTGAATTGTATTCCATGATCCTCATAATATGTGTCAATGTGTGTCATCTCCTCTTATACACATATAAGCTTCCCTCACCTAATAGCCCAAAGGTATCCTCAAAGTGGAGGATTTCCTCTTCTTTCCTTTGTATCTAAATTGTTTCAAAATTAATATCTCTTGTTATAAGTTCATGATTTGTGATAGGGAGATGTTGGGATGGATGATCGATTTCAAGAGTGGGAATTTGTTCTTATTTCACTTGTAGCTGTATTTAGTGTTAGAAAATAAGAAAATTAGAAATATTTTATTGTTATTGATTATTTAATTATGATGTTCTTTAATTCTTATTATATTCTTTTTGTCTTGTTTCTTCTTAGTTCATAAAGCAATTATCAAAGAAAAAGCACATAGATCAAGGACACCATATGTAGGCCAACACCCAGGTCAAAACCCCAC
The DNA here is from genome assembly GCA_034641835.2 of Pinus albicaulis. NCBI lineage: Eukaryota > Viridiplantae > Streptophyta > Pinopsida > Pinales > Pinaceae > Pinus > Pinus albicaulis. The sequence continues at coordinate 1,319,928,646 of CM076584.1, read as the reverse complement.
TCTAGCGGAAATCCTGGTAAGTAATTCTTCCTTAAATAGTATTGTTGAGACTCTCGACCTTCACTCACACTTCCTCCACAACAAGTTAGCCTTCATTTTGATCCTCCCTTTCGACCCAACAACAATAGTATACAAACCAACACTATGCAACACTTCTTTCGACCTTAGTTCTTGAAATTTCATCTTGGATAAATGACTTTGATCTTGATTCTAGGAATTTGATTTTATACTAATACAAATTCTCAAGGCAGCAAAACCTAGAAAAATCAATTTCGACCTATCCTCCTCTTGGCAATAGCAACATGCAGCAACTGGAAGCAACTGCCAACAACAAATAATGAGGAAATTTGATATTTCAATTTAGGGAATGTGAGAGAGAGGGAGACACCAAAAGTTTGGTTTTCCTTCAATCCTTCAGCTTATCCAAATTCACACTTCTTTTAACCCCTTCCTTGACTTCACACTTTTTCGCTTATGCAACAATAGATATCGAATTTTTGTGTGAGTGAGTCAGTCCTCCAAATGATTTCAAGCTTCCCATAAATATAGGCTTGTAATGAGAGCAAATTTCTTGGTTTCAGGCCGAATTTATCATTTGAAGGCTCAATTGGTGTGGAGGCTTCATAAATCATATTTGACTAGGTCAATTTAAATCTGTAATGACTCTATTAAGTCATAATAAATCCTAGAAGTCCACAATATGGACTTTGAGCTAAAATAATACGACCCAAGCATGAAACCCATGATTTAGAAAGTCATCTGATAATAATATAAAATTATTTTATTTATTCTTTTAACAAGTACATTAATTATTGACTCAAATATAATTTATGAAGTTCAAACAGAAGAAGAGAGACTTTGGATTTGCAAACCAGAAGCAAGGGAAAGGTGCCCCCAAACTGCATAACAAAGGATAAAGCCAACACGAGGCAGCCCAAGATAACCCGCCAAATCTACAAGAAATTAACAACACCACAAAGGCAAAGAAGGACAGGAGAAAGTGGTGTGAATTCCATAAGAGCTCCACTCACAATAGAATTTAGTGTCCAACCAAACAGTATTGGGTCATCTTGATCTCACCCATAGGGGTGTCTGTGGACTGCCAGCTCAAGCACCCCAATGATATGAACCCAAGTGCGTCGCTACCCAATGAACCAATCTATCGGTGTACTATTATGGAGAATGACGAAATCAAGAGGAAGATTCTGAAGCTACTGCAAAAAATTTACATCCGACCAACTTCATCGCCCTATCGAACACCAATTATGTTGGTGTAGAAGAAGGATGTGACTGGGAGACTCTGTATTGACTATTGGACACTGAACAATATCATTGTCTCGAATAGGTACCCAATACCATACATTCATCACCTTATGGACCAACTCAAGGGGGGGAAAATATTTCAACAAGATTGACATGAAGTCCGGTTATCACTAGGTACCAAATGAACCCTCTCATGTGGGGAAGACTTCCTTCAAAGCAAAGAAGGGCATTTTTGAATGATTGGTCATTCCTTTCGGGTTGAATAATGCTTCCGCAACCTTCATCAAGCTTATGGATGACATCTTGAGAACATTCACCAACTCATTTGTATTAGTGCACTTGGATGGCATCCTGATCTTCAGCCAAGCTTGGGAAGAGGACCTCCACTACATCCGACAGTCCCTCCAAACATTGAGGCAACATAATTTGTGTGCCAATTTTGAGGAGTGCACTTTTTGCATGACCCAAGGTCAGCATCTAGGATACATTATTGATGACCGGGAAGTCCATGTGGATCCATCCAAGATTGAAGTCATTCTGGATTGGCCAGCCCCAACCACTCTTATAGAGCTCTACATCTTTCTGGGTCTTGCTAATTTCTACCATATGTTCATGTTGTTATTCTCTCATATCACTTGGCCCTTGAGTCAAGTCTCTAAGGGAGGAGTGAAAGAAAAATTATTTTGGTATAAGTCTCAACAGAAGGTGTTCCTAGAGTTGAAACATAAACTTTACTCTACCACAATGCTCACATTACTAGACTTGCAACAACCATTTTAGATCAAGACAAATGCCTTCGACTATGCTATTGGGGAAATTCTTACTCAAAAGGGGAATATAGTGGCATATCACAGTGAGAGACTATCTGACACAGTCCGGAAGTATCACACTTATGAAAATTATATTTATTCCATTATGCAGGCTTGCCAACAATGGAAGCATTACAGTTTACAGAAGGAAACAATTATCCACATAGACCATTAACCCCTACAGTTCGTAAAGACACAAGGGAAGTTGTAGAATGATTAAAAAGGAAGAGAACAAATGACGAGGATTAAATCACAAAGGTTTGAACGAAGATCGATGGTCCAGATGGAATTTGCAAGTGAAATTAGGGAAGTTGTGATATGGACATGTGTTAGGAGGAGCATACAGGTGCACATCGCAATCATTGATTTTCATATTTACCTATTAAGCCATCGCAAGTCAAATGTTATAGTTGCAATGTTGTGAAGAGGAGCCATGTGTCGGCGAGGTCCACGCGCATATGGCATATCGCATGTGATATCGCACAATTAGGTAATGACAGAGGTTAAATTGTGCGACATGCGAAATGTTATATTTTCCAATGTGCGAAGTGATAAAGTTTTCTGAAGTGAAAAATGGTAAGTTTAGTGATTTTCGAAGTGGAAAAATTAGAAAAATTTCAATAAGTTCTTAAAAGTGTGATGAAGCGTCAAGAAAATGGTTAAGCGTAGTGAAACGTGATGATTTATTGGGCTGTAATATTGAAAAATGTAATAAGGTAAGGGTCTTTGAGTTTATGAACTTATCTGAATGAAGAAAAATTTAGAACATATCCTCTTTTACGAGTATGAAATTATTGGAATGGGCAGAGAGTATTATGTTTCTACATATGTGGGTATAATCGGCCTTTTGGCTGCACCATTTGGTATCAAAGCGCGTAAATGAAAAAAGTTATTATAAATGAAGATTGCACAGTTAAGTTATTGCAGAAGGATAAAGAAAGAACAATGATGGTCGTTTTCTTGTGGAGAATGGAGATTCAATCCAATGTGAAGAGTAGATAGATACTGCTTGTGAAATCATGTAGGTGTTATTTTATTTAAACTCTGATTTGAGTTTTGTAGGATAAAAGACAAATTGAAGATTGATAGTTGCATCTAATGAAGTATCTCAGCAAAAGTAGATCACAACCTTAAAAAACAACAGTGATAAAGGAAGATGGTAAGGATTCTTGAGTGAAAGAAGAGTGTGGCCAAAAACTAGCATTTCATTTGGGGTTGAAATACAAGAGGACAGTTGTGTTCTCAAAAGTGCAGATGAGTTGAAGCCTCGAAGAAGCAGAGGAATGCTCAAAGAAAGTTCCTGAGAGGGGCCTAGTAGCCAAGTATAGAGGAAATCTTGGTAAGATAAGTTATAGCAGGGAGGACTTGCTATTTTAGAGCTTTAAATACAACTCATAGTGTGTGAGGAACTCATAGAGATAGAGGAGAAGATGACTACTAATAGCCCCAATTTTTCTAACATCACAAAAATAAATATTTCACTACTCGGTCAACGACATTGGCCATATCCAACTTTGTCACCATTCTCTACTTGCTTAATTTATTTCTTGAATGAATTGATTCCTATACAACAATGATATTATCCAATATTTTTCTCCATTACATGAATCCTCCCTGGTTCTCTCATATTAAATCCAACAATATTTTTTTACAATTTGGTCATCATGATCTTTGTTAAAATTTTGTAAGACGAATTAGAAAGAGAGATTGATCAAAATTATTTGAAATTTACTACAGCCAAAAAGGTCGAGTTATTAATTTTGTTGATCTTCTCTTTAATTCAAGAATTATTCAAAATCTCCATCATATAATTTTTAATCATAACCCAACAGTTTCTATAAAAAAAATTCAAGAACCCATTAAGGCCTAGAGATTTATCTAGGTCAAAATATTGCTATTATAAATCCAAACAAAAAATTAAGATCCCAACATATTGAGAAAATAAAGTTATGACTATCTTCAAGGGGAAAAGGCTGAAATCCTTCGGATATATGCAAGGAGGGTGGAATGTGAATTTCCTCACTCGTAAAAAGAATTATTCTTAGCAAAAACTCATTACTGTTAAGTGATGGCATTCAATACTACAACAAGAATGTTGCAAATCCCAAGGGGTCTCGACTTTATTTTTAAACCAAAGGTTTATACAAACTTAATAGGGGTTAGCACTATGTGTGTAGCATGTAACTTGTTATTTTTTTTTTCTTATGAAAACAAAATTAAATGAAAGAAATTTTGTAACAAGGAGAGTATTATGCTGCATATGCTACACAAAATACTAGAAATAATAGGAAAGAGGCAGTAATGAGAAAATATATTATATTTGTAAGTAAAGGAGTAAAAAAATCATCATGCTAAAATAAAATTAAATATAATCTACTATGCATTGGAGACAAACTTGCAGCTAAAAGAAAGCATGGAAACATCACACCCTAATTTACAGAGAAAAAGGAAGTTCTGCTACAGTAACTACGTCAAAGATTATATAAGTTTTATAGGCTTATAAATTACATTATTAAGGTATTGGTGACATTATATTATGCAATTTAAGACTAAGCATAACTCGGTTGCAAATATAAATTAGCTTTTCATGCAAAACAGGACATGCTATAAGTGTCAATTTGTTTTCTATAGGAGATACTCGAGTGAGCAGAAGAACATGTTTAAATGTGATTTTAAGGAAGGATAATTTTAAGAGAAAATAAAGGATGGTAAAGAGGTATTTTCCATGTCCTTATGTCTATGAGGGATAAATTTGTTCACCAAAAGAGTGATTCTATACTTTTTTGTAGCTTTATAAAATAGGATGTTATGAAAAACTGAATGCAAAAATGTATGACAACAAGTCAAAAAATAGTAATATAGACAAGATTAATGCATGGGAATGAATTATAGATTCATAAATTAAATATTTCTTAAATTATTAATATAATATGCATAAAATAACTTGTAAAGTACTAACTCATTAACTTGCAGAAAACAATATTAAAAAGATATATTATAAAAATGAATATTTGATCTAATGCATGTATAATAAAAGTAAAAAGACGGATCTTGAACACCTAGGGTGTGCCATAAACCAAGGAGTCTCATATCCTTGAAGAGGTAGCAATCTAAGAACCAGATTTTGTTTTCATTTATTAGAATATGTGCTCATACATAGGGGACTACAAGATTGGAATGCAATAAAATATCCTTAAATTGACTTTTTTTTCTGTCTAACTTCAAAATTAAACTCCTAATTGGCTTACTCAAGTTTTAACTATAAAAACATGTTTCAGGAGTAGCCTCTAGGAGCATGACATTGTTTTCCCTCAAAATTCCCTATATAATAGGATCATGTTCCCTCTTGCCTGACAGCTATAGGGAGGAGTAACAATTGTCGTAATTCAACTTAGTTTAGTCATCCTACAACAAGGGAAGGTTCTCATACATTTCTCTTGGATGGATTCCTTGTGATCTATACCAAATATCCTCATTATCCTTCAAAATAAACACGTTATGAACATGAACTATGATAATAATCTCTAGTGTTCCTAAGAACGTATTAAAGCCAAGAAATATGTTATTAAGTGTATAAGGAGAGGTTAAATGTGTATATGAAAGGTTATATTGGCCTTAAATTGTACCTGCTTGGGAGGCCCATCATACTCCCATATTGATCATCCTCTAAGCAACCTAAACATCTTCCTTTCTCCGTTGTTCTTCATTTATTTTTGTATTGGCTTGTTCGACATCAGATATGGTGCTAGATGGAGTTTCCCCTACTAGATGAAAGACTACATTTTCTTCCATTTCTCTCCATCACCTTGATTCTTCCTCGTAAATTTGATATTATTGTAGGAATAACACTAAGGGAGAGCTAAATTTATTCCAATCGATTAGCATCCATGTCTCTTGATGATTATTTTATACAAGGGATACTTGGCCAATATAGTCCTAAACCTATTAGGTGAATTGTATATCTTGATCCTCATACTATGTGTCAATGTGTGCCATATCCTTTTATAAGAATGTAAGCTTCCCTCACCTAATAGCCTAAAGGTATCCTCAAAGTAGAGGATTTCATCTTCTTGCCTTTGTATCCAAATTGTTTCCAAATTAAGATATCTTGATATTAGTTCATTGTTTGTGATGGGGAGATGTTGGGATGGATTCTCCAGCCTAACCCATAATGGTTCCTCCATTTCCTTGGATAACTATTTAGTTACCTCCTCTATCATGATATATTCATGCATTGGGCATGACGTTAATGCCATAATTTTTTCATCACCCAAATAAAACAATTTCACAACATAATTTGATGTCATGAAGCACCAATGATTGTGCATGTAGAATTATGAAATATTGGCCTTGTCTTCAATGTTGATCTAGAGGATAAATCCAATAAATTATAGCACAAAATAAATTATGAAATTTTGTGCTATAATTCTGAATTGGAATTGACACCATTAATAATCTAAAAATAAGGAATAGGTATTTGAGGGGAGTCTGTAATTCAGAGCTTCCATGGAGAAGTGTGTTATAATGCATAGGTCGATTTCAAGAGTGGGAATTTGTTCTTCTTTCACTTGTAGCTGTATTTAGTGTTAGAAAATAAAAAAGGAAGAAATATTTTACTTTTCTTGATTATTTACTTGTGATGTCCATTAATTCTTATTTTATTCTCCTTGTCTTCTTTCTTCTTAGTTCATCAAGAAATTATTAAATAAAAAGCACATAGATCAAGGAAACCATATTTAGGCCAACGCCCAGGTCAAAACCCCGCTCTAGCGGAAAACCGAGTAACTAATTCTTCCTTAAATAGTATTCACACTCTAGACCTTCACTCACACTTCCTCCACACCAAGTAATCCCTCCTTTTGATCCTTCTTTTGGACCTAGCAACAATAGCATAAACACTAGCACTATGGATCACTTCCTTCAACCTTAATTCTTGAAAATTGATCTTGGAGAAATTTCTTCGATCTTGCTTCTAGGCATTTGATTTTAACCTAATACAAATTCTGAAGGCACCAAAACCTAGCAAAATAAATTTCAATGTATTCTTCTCTTAGCAGTAGCAACATGCAAGAATTGGAATAAAATGCGAACAAAAAATAATGAGGGACTTTGACATTCCAATATAGGGAATGTGGGGGAGAGAGAGAGAGATGCAAAAATTTTGGTTTTTCATCAATGCTTCAGCTTATCCATACTCGCACTTCTTTTGACCCCTTCCTTGACTTCACAGTTTTTCCCTTATGCAATAGTATATATCGAATTTCTCTGTGAGTGAGTGAGTCCTCCAAATTATAAAGACCTTCCTTATGAGCATTTTGGTACTCGGAAAGGTCCATTATGTGACTGTAAGGGCAGTAAGAGTGATATTGAGTTGCCTCACATAGAGCTAAAGAGTTGTTACAATAGTTGGAAAGAATTAATTATTCAAGAGGAAACAAAAAACCATCAATAGATATTTTATAAGAAGAAACAGGTACTCAATTTCACACCAAAATAAATCATAAGAGAAAACATAACAAAAGATAAAACATAAGTGAAGAATGGGGATATATAAAATGTATAATTTCCAGGATCAATCCTAAGAGAAAGCATAATGTACTTGTATGATGCAAGGTTAGTATAAACTCTATTTCACATCCTTTATTTTAACATTTTTAGTTCTATTCAATATTATATTATGTATATTGAATATATTTACTATAGCAAGAACACATTTATTTTAGTAGCATCTAGCGACTTTCAATCAATATATTTCATTCCATTATTTGTTAAATATAGATTATACAATTTATGTAGTAATACTTCATTTTGGGAAAAAAATTTAGTTGATTGTAATAATATTATAGTTATCTTTCAAATACTCTATTTCTCACAACATCACTTGAAACACTTATTTGAATAGTTTATGGTATTTTGCCATCTGTTAAGCAACGGATTACTTTTGTTTTACGATAATCATTAATCTGCACGCTGCAATACTTACCTTTTAACCTACTACTCAATTACCAATTCCAAACAACGAGTGTGTCATCACCCCACCTCAATGATTATTCCTTTTCATTTCATTGATACAAAAGAATCATTAATCCCATGGAAAGATACAAACTTAACTTTATATTGTTCACAATTCAAACAAAAGTAAATAATCTTCATATTGTTCAAAATTCAAACCAGAACAAGTATGCTAGGAAGAGGAAGTAATTTCCATAACCTTCTGGTTAAAACCACTTAAAACGCTAGTTCTGAGTGATGGGCATAATCCTATGGATGTTGCAATCTATAGCCATAATCTTGCTAAGTTGGTAAATTCTTGCGTACCATATCTACATACTGACCACCATTAGCATATCTGTATGCGGGTACATCCATGTTTGCAAACTGAGCACCGTAACCATTTCTGATGACAAGCAGTGGAAATAACTCTAAATTTCTGATGACAAGCGGTGCATGTCTAATTTTGGTTCGAGGAACACGTTGCCTATGAAGCCCTTGTCCCTCCTCTATGAGTGGTTGTTGTGTTCGGGTTATCGGGGGGGGGTAAAATTTCCAAATCAAGCAACTCAGGATTCTTGTCTACCAATTCCTTCAATGCTTCCTCCTTAGTAGTCAGAGCCTCATCATCATATTTTGGGCTATAGAAATTGAAACACCTATTCCATATTGGACATATTTTTCCTTCTGGGCGCAGTGGTAGTGGTAGTTGTTGGAATTTCTAAGAATTCCAGAACAATACAGAGAGAGTAATAATCTCCTTCTAACACAGATAAATTAAGAAAAATTTCTTCACTGGTAAACAGAGTTTGCACACCCTTCAAGTCCTATTTCATTAGAAAAAAAAATGTTACAAAGGTCTTCGTCTATTGAGGGATTACAAAAATGGACTACTGCAATAACACAGTGCCAACAGGTTCTTCTCTGTCTCACCAAAACGCACTAAACGGTGCTCTGCAGAAAAACTTTGTTTTTCACTCTACAAAAATTAGCCTTCGGGCACACTCTATTTATGTTTCAACACACTTTTGTTGTGTACTTTTCATTCTACGCATTTTTGTGCATTACACTCATATTTTAAGTCTTCAGGAACTTTCATATTTATATGGCACAACACTTTAATTAAAAACGAAACTTTGAAATATATTATATATATTATAAACATAACATTTATAATATCTATAAATATATATTACCTGTTTACATAAACGTTCGTACTTTTGATAACCCCGAAGCCAATAGACCTTTTATAGTGGGCTCACAATTCTTAATTTCAAAACAAAACTTTGAACTATGGCTTTAAAAAAATTGCGATGAACTGGATTTGAAAAACATTAAACTGTAATGCATTGAAAAAATCGCATCACACTTCTGCATACATCACGGAGGGTGAAAAACTATGTGATCGAAATTTCATTGGTTGCTACTGGGCCCCATCAGACCTCAAACTGTTTATGAGGCGGATTTTATAGTTTTATTGTATAAAAAAACTGAGTGATGACGTCGGCCCAGGTTGTGATGCAAAAAGCTTTATGCAATTTTATTTATGATCTTTCAGGTCTGGATATGAGGTTCTCGGACGGGATCCAAAAATAAACCGATCCAGTGATAAGCTTCCATGTGTTGAAGACATGGCTTGTGGACCTATATAGTGTGGTCCAAATTAGATTAAAACATGCGTGAACAAAAAACCTTTGTTTCTGCGTTTTCAAAGAGGAAAGGTCAGCCCTATCAGGACTGTAAGGGCTTTGAAGCCCAAAACAAAAAATGCATGACAATGGAAATTCTCAGTGTTGTGATTTAAAAATTATGAAATCAAAAAATGGAAAGCGACTGCTTGCAGAGCCATAAATCTCTTCTGCACAGCCTCTTTTGCAGGTGTACAAATCTGTAGTTGAAATTAACATTTCAAAACTCCCCCTTAGGTTCAACTATTGGGTTATCTGCCATACCCATGCATTTCCTCAGATATTCAAAACTCTTTTGCCCCAATGGATTTGTTAGTATATTATCGAACTGCTCCTGAGTTCTTCAATGTTTTCAAATAATTTCTCCATTGTTCACTAACTGCTTGATGTAGTGAAATTTAGCATCTATGTGCCTTGTTCTTTTGTGAAACACAGAATTCTTTGATAATGCAATAGCTGGGCTATTTTCATAATAAATCACTATACCTTTTACCTATTCTTGGCATAAAATTCTCAACATCCTCCTCACCCAAAATTCTTGACATGTTGCTGATGTAGCTACCACATACTTTGCCTCTGCTATAGATAATGCTACAGTAGGTTGTTTCTTAGAAGCCCATGAAATTGCTGCTGAACCGATGTGAAAAATATAACCATAAGTACTTTTTTGGTCATCTACACTTCCAGCCCAATCACTATTAGTGCATCCAATCAACTCATAATTCTCTGAAGTAGTATATAAAATTCCATACCTTTTAGTTCCTTTAACATACATCATAATTCTTTTTGCTACTTGCCAATGTGCTTCTTTTGGCCTCTCCATAAATCTGAAAATTAAACTTACAGCATGCATAATATCCGGCCTAGTTGCAGTCAAATACATAAGGCTACCAACTATGCTCTTGTGCAATCTAGGATCAAAATCATTGTCGATGTCCTCTTTGCTGAGTTTCAATCCCATTACTGTGGGTGTTATTTATTCCTTGCAATCTTGCATATTAAATATTTCCAATACTTCACTTACATACTTATCTTGTGAAATAAAATTCTCATTTTAATTTTGCTCTACTTCTATTCCTAAGAAGTATTTTATGAAGCCCATATTAGCCATTTCAAATTCATCTTTCATGAACTTTTTAAAATTTTCAATAAGGTAATCATCATTACCTGTGAAGATAACATCATCAACATATAAAAAAACAATCAGAATCTTACCATATTTTTCTTTGATGTATAATGTGGGTTCTCCTTCACATTTTTTAAACCCATTCTCCAGTAGATAGGAATCTATCCTACTCTACCACGCTCTTGGTGCTTGTTTCAACCCATAAAGATCTTTCTTCAATCTGCAAACTTTGTCTTCTTGGCCCTTTTTCTCATAGCCTAGAGGTTGTTCAACATAAAACTCTTCCATTAACACTCCATTTAAAAATGATGATTTTACATCCATTTAGTAAACCTTCCATTTGTTTTGTGCTGCTATGGACAAAACTGCTCTCACTGTTTCGATTCTTGCAACTGGCGCAAAAGTTTCCTTGTAATCTCTTCCATGTTGTTGCTTATAACGTTTGACAACAAATCTGGCCTTATGCCTTTCGATTTTACCTTCAGCATTAATTTTGGTCTTGTAGACACATTTAACTCCAATGAATTCCTTACCTTTTGGGAGTTTAACCAAATCCCATGTTTTATTTCTTTCTATGCAATTAATTTCTTCATCTGTGGATTCTATCCATTTCCTATTTTTTATAGCTTCTTCAAAATGAATAGGATCATCAACATGACAATATAAAGCAAATAAAGAGTTCATACCTTCATTTTCTGCCTCTTTCTCATAAATTTCATTTAAATTTATGAATCTTGTTCCTCTTTCATTTGGTGTACATGTGCTTGAAGTAGCACTCAAATCAGCTCCTTGTGGTGTGCTTGGAGAAGCAATCTCATTACTTCTCAAGGGTGTTCTTACTCCAGCTTGTAGTGTCCCTGTCTACCCTTGTGTTGGTGGAGGTAGTGGTGCTAATGATGGATGTATTTCAGCCATATCATCCTCATTTTCATCATCAGACAAACAGTTCTTTACATTGATTGTTTTCTCAATGCTTCCACCCCAAGATTCTTCTTCAATGAACTGAACATCTATGCTCGCAATAAATTTCTTGGTGGATGGGTTATACAACCTATAAGCTTTGGATTCCTCACTGTATCCAATAAAAATACATTTCTCCCCCTTGTTGTCCAACTTCTTCATTAGCTGATCTAGAATGTGTGCATAATCCACACAACCAAAAAATTTCATGTGGGTGACTCCTTGTTTTATCCTACTCCATGCTTCTTTTGGAAATTTATTCATTACTTCTTTTGTTGGGCATCTATTTAGTACATATTCTGCACAATGTACAGCTTCAGCCCAATAATCATTTGGAAAATGTTTTTCCTTTAGCATACTCCTTACCATATCCATGATTGTCCTATTTTTTCTTTCGGCAACTCCATTTTTCTACGGAGTGTATCTTGCTTTAAATTTCTTGTGTATGCCATTTTCTGCTATAAATTTAACATATAGTGGCTTCTTGCAAGTGATGGTGTTTGCATTGGTCCACATAAATCTGAGTGGACAATTTCTAAGGGTGCCTTTGCCCTTATGTTTTTCCCTGATGGAAAAATTTCTCTATGTTGTTTACCCAAGATACAACCTTCACATAGGCTGTATGGTTTCTAAATCAATGGCAATCCTTTTACCATTCCTTTCCTATGTAACAAATTAAGACCTCCAAAGTTGAGATGTCCAAATCTCAAGTGCCATGACCAATTCACATCTTTTACTTCTCTTTGGAAAGCCTCTTGTGTCACTGCTGCTATTTCTTCTCCATTCTTCAAATATGCCCTCATCCTGAGAGGGAACATTCTGTTCCTTGTCATCCTTATTTCAGCAATACATTGTTTTCTTAGAGGCTTATCCATGATAGTGCATACATCATCTTCAAAGAAAACAATGTAGCAATTTTGAATGAGCTTCCCAATTCTTAAAAAATTACATTTCATACCTGGTAGATAATATACATAAGATATTCTCTTCTTTTCTCCCTTCTTTGTCAAGACATTTACTATGCCCTTTTCTATGATATAAATCTTACTATCTGTTTGCAATGTGACTTGAGCCTTCAAATTTTCATCTAGCATAGAAAACATAACAATGTTTCCTGTCATATGGTTGCTACATCCTGAATCTAGAAACCATAAATCTTCACTCTTTTCCTCAGCCATATTACATGCTAAAAACAATTTATCTTGGCTAATATTTTCTCTAGTGAAATTTTCAATGGGTCTATTACCCATATCATTCTGCTTCTTCCTACATTCATTTGCATAATTCCCATATTTTTTACAATAATGACACTGAAAATTGGATTTGTCATACCTTTGTACATAAGCATGTTTTTGTCTACTTTTTTGGCTACTGCTTTGGCCTTGGTTCTGATTTTGATTGATGCCCCTTCCTTGCGAATTTTATGGGCTATTTCTTCCTCCTCTGTTTTGGCTTCTGCCTCTTCCTCTCTTGTTTCCTCTGCCTTGACCTCTTCCTCTTCCAGAGGACATTTGGGTCTTGAAGGCATGCTCCAAGGATGAGTTTTAATTTGTACCCAATCTATGTTCATGTCTCATCATTGATGCAGGAAGCTCATCAACTGAAAAGTTTGAGAGATCCTTTGTCTCTTCTATGGTGGTGACTATAACATCAAACTTTGAGGGTAAGCTCCTCAAAACTTTCTCCACAATTCTGATTTCTTCAAGTGTCTCTCCATGAGACCTTATCTTTGTGAACATACCAATCACATGTGTGAATAATGAGTCTATGTTATCAGACTCCTTCATGCATAGAGTGTCAAAATATCTCCTCAGCAATTTTATTTTTGTTGTCTTCACTTTCTCCATGCCTTGATAGGTTGTCTTGAGAGTTTCCCATGCTTATTTGCATTTCTTAGCTGCTGCTATCCTTGGAAACACACTCTCATGTACTTCTTGATAGAGATAGAAGAGTGCTTTAGAGTCCTTCTTCTTATTTCTCTTCAACAAGTCCTTCGCTTCCTGTGTTAACGCATCAAACTCATTTTCATTTACTGGTTCTTCAAAACCATCCTCAAAAAGTTCCCATAAGTCTTGAGAGGCAAACATGGCTCTCATACTGATTGCCCAATAATCATAGTTCTTCCCATTCAACTGTGGGAGCTGAGCATTACCAATACTCATGCTTGTGCTGGCTCCTGTCATGCCTAGCACTCTGAACTATGCTTTAAATCTTGACTGTAAATTTTTTAAAATAAATTGATTGTCTCCAAACAATAACACAAATTCTGTTTTGAGAAATACTTTGGATTTTAGCTGAGGCTTCACACTGCTAAAAAAACAAATTTTTGCAACAAAAATCCTTCCTTAAGCTTCTTTGACACCTTCAAAGAGCTTGGACTAGCTCTGATACCATGTTGGAATTTCTGAGAATTCCAGAACAATACAAAGAGAGTAATACTCTCCTTCTAACACAGAGAAATTAAGAAAAATTACTTCGCTGGTCGACATATTTTGCAAACACTTCAAGTCCTATTTCATTAATAAAAAAAAAATTGTTACAAAAGTCTTCCTCTATTGAGGGATTACAAAAATGGAAAAATACAATAACACGGTGCCAAGAGGTTCTTCTCTGTCTCACCAAGATGCACTAAACAGTGCTCTGCAGAAAAACTCTGTTTTTCACTCTACAAAAATTAGCCTTCGGGCACACTCTTTTATGTTTCAACACACTGTTGTTTTGTATTTTCAATTCTACGCACTGTTGTGCATTACAGTCATATTTTAAGTCTTCAGGCACTTTCATATTTATATTGTGCGGCACTTTAATTAAAAACAAAACTTTGAAATATATTATATATATTATAAAAATAAGATTTATAATATATATAAATATATATTACCTACTTACATAAGAGTTCATACTTTTAATAACCACGAAGCCAATAGACCTTTTATAGTGGGCCCGCAATTCTTAATTTCAAAATAAAACTTTGAACTATGGCTTTAAAACAAATATGATGAAATGGATTTGAAAAACATTAAACCGTAATGCATTGGAAAAATCGCATCACACTTCTGCATACGTCACGGAGGCTGAAAAACTATGTGATCACAATTTCATTGGTTGGTACTGGGCCCCATTGGACCTCAAACTATTTATGAGGTGGATTTTATAGTTTTATCGCATAAAAAAACTCAGTGATGACGTCGGCCTAGTTTGTGATGCGAAAATATTTATGCAATTTTCTTTATGATCTTTTAGGTTCGGATCTGAGGTTCGACAACGGGCTCAAAAAATAATGCGATCTAGTGATAAGCCTCCACGTGTTGAAGATGTGGCTTGTGGACCTATATAGTGTGGTCCCAATTAAATTAAAACAGGCGCGAAAAAAAAACTTTGGTTTCCGTGTTTTCAAAGCAAGAAGGTCAACCATATAAGGATTGTAAGGCCTTTGAAACGAAAAATAACAAATACATGAGAATGGAAATTCTCTGTCCTATAATTTAAAAATTATGAAATCAAAAAATGGAAAGCGGCTGCTTGCACAGTCGCAAATCTCTTCTGCATATCCTGTTTTGCAGGTGTACAAATCTGCAGTTGAAATTAACATTTCAACAGGAGTGGCTATTGATTAAACATACAATAATGAGGTTGAATGTCCTAAAACACCTTTCCGCAAACATAACACATTGTGTTTCCACACCTACACTTCACCATATTGCATCCGTACACCTTGATTAAATCCACCTGGCAAGTGTTACATTTTCTTATCACAACTTTTGTCATCCTGTCTTCAACTGCCCTCCGAGGAGCAGTCCCACATTTTTTGACAAAATCTTCACAACTTAATGGTAAGTGACTCCATATCTTGCATTGGATATAGGAAGCATTTAAACATTTCACATTTGGACAATCTAGGACTTGTACACACTTTTCTATTTCATATGGAATGTTACAGAATGGGAAATAAACCAAATTTTCAATTTGGGCTTCAACAATAGTATCTTGGGCCACACGATATTCATATTTTTGAATAACATCATTTGGGATAACTTTCAAAATCTCTGGAAAAGGAATTGACTCCTTACAGTGACAAATATCCATGTAGGAAAGAGAGCCATGTGCATGTGTTATCACACTTCCATAAATGATTTCATCGACCTGCCTCCTTATACATTTAAAACAAAATTGATGCCCATCTCTATACTGTACCATATTTTCAGATTGATAATCCCAATAGCAACAAGCACATTAGATAGACGCTGCTTCAACCACTTTTGTCTCTGCTTCTAAATTCTCTCCACAACCCTTCTCTTTATTGGAATTAATAAGCTCTCTCCTGTAAGATGATCTTTCTACTTCGCTGATCCTCCTTTGATGGTCAATTGTTTCTTTAATTATGGCATTAATCTCCTCTCTCTCGGAATTACGGATCTTATGTCTTCTCTTGGAATTACGGAGCTCATGTCTTCTGAAAGATGATCTATTTGCTTCTCTGGTCCTCCTTTCATGGTCACTTTCTTCTTTAATTATGGCCTTACCCTTCTTGTCCTTTTCCTTTTGGGAATTAGGAATCTATCTTGCCAACGAAGATCTTTTAGCTTCTCTGCTCCTCCTTTGATCACCTACTCTCATCACTTTTGAAGGTCTGTCATTTGACAAATCCAAAGAAACTAACTTTTCTTCGATAGAAAAATAAATAAGCCCATTGTGTGAAGATGATGATGAACGCGCGGTCATAGTTCCCAAAATTTGGTGAAGATTTTGTATACTAATTATCTAAGTTTTGGCCAATTGATATCTATAATGCGAGATAAATCCTCATAATTATAATTCCTCATCCCTCAATCACAATTTATAAATAAATAGTAGACATAATTAAAAATAACCTTACTCATAATTAATTTTGAAGTTGAAAATACCCTTGAACACCTCCAAAAACCTGGAGACGAGGTAAAAATATTCTTAAAAGTATTGACAACTATTTTTATTAGTTGCGAGGATACATGGTTTAGATATATAATTTCTTTTCTTTTAGATTTACTTAAAAAAATGTTATAAAATTAATTAAAATCAAATATTTATAAAATATTTTGATTGTGAAATAATTTATGTTTTTTGGACATGTGGTATCCATAAGTCATGCTATCGGCTCATGGTATTGTAATAAAGCATATTTATACGTTAATAATATCTATGTTAAAGTGGGGGTGAATATCCATGGTTAAAAATAGTGTCATATTATTGTAAAATATTTGTATAGTGAGATGAGTTATGGATTTTGGGCATCTCGTATTCATAGGCCACGGTATTGGCTCATGATATGGTAACACAAGTTATTCAAAAGCTAATAAAAAATTCAAAATATAACAAATTGACTTTAAATTTAAATTTTTATTATTAATTGAGACAAAATTTAAATCTTCACATGCATACTACTTTTAACTTTTTATTTATTACTTTTAATGCTTATTTTTTTAGTTTAGCCAACATGTATGCCTACACATTTACCCCTATACTAGGCTGATATTGACAATAGATTACATGTTAAACATATATACTTGAAGTCTACATGTTGAACTAAAAACTGTCACCTTGACATTTTGCTGACTGTATGAGCTCATTAATACGCATACATGCCTCCTCTGCAAGTCTTACAACTTTTACTCCTCATGTCAAGCCGTGAAACAGGAGGAAAAATCCTAAAAATCTCTGAAACTTTGGATACGCAGGTAACATGAGGCCTGCCTGCATTCCTAGCTTGGGTATGCAGGTAATACACTGCTTACCTGTGTTCTATAATGCAACTTTCCTTAAGAATTCCTGCGTACCCCCTCCAAACTAAAAAAGACGAGAAAGTAAAGTTAAAAAGTTGGTTTGAGGTCAATTCTAGAAGGTTCTAGATGAGAATTTTTGGGGATGAGTATGCTTTGATAAGGTGCATGTATCCCTCACCTTAAGGAACTAATCCCTTGATGTGAGGAGTCTATCCCTTGGAAGGAGGATTCTATCCCTTCAAAAGTGGAATCCTAACCTCCTTATCTGCTCTATAAAAGGAGGCATTGGGTAGCCTCAAAGGGTTATATTTTGGAGATTGAGAATTAGAGTTCAAGCTTTATGGGTGATTGAGTTGAAGTGTTGTTGAGA
Organism: Pinus albicaulis; assembly: GCA_034641835.2. Lineage (NCBI taxonomy): Eukaryota > Viridiplantae > Streptophyta > Pinopsida > Pinales > Pinaceae > Pinus > Pinus albicaulis. The sequence continues at coordinate 1,319,910,680 of CM076584.1, read as the reverse complement.
TTTAGACTTCTTTCTGCTAAGATTTTGAGAGGAAAGATCACATACCTCCTTGTGCACCTGGAGGAAGAGTGCAAGACTTATCAAAGTAGAGGAGACTCCTGCTTCAGACCTCGGGAAGGCCTTTTGAACATCAAGGCTAAGGTTGTAAGGTTCTTTTGTTATTTTAAGATTAATACAATCAAGTTTTATTTTTCTCAATAAATTTTCGTTCGATTGTTTATTTCAATAAGCTTTCGTTTGACCATTTATTTCATAGATTACTTGATCACTATGTTAGGTATGTTTTATAATTATTTTTTATACAGGTGCTATTTAATATTTGCTTTTTTTTTATTGCAAGTTGAAAAAAGACAACACTTTCTTGTGACGAAAGAACTCTTGTTGCGATGGAAGGATTATTGTTGCGACGAAAGAACTCTTTTTGCGACGGAAGAACTCTTGTTGCGACGGAAGAATTATTGATGCAACGGAAGCACTACGACTAAAAATAAGCATTTGGATATAAGGTAGGATCGACACCTTCATAGCATTTATTTGTAAAACGAATATATTTAGAGAAAGAAAAACTTAGTTGTTTTTTTGTTGCTAGAATGTCTTCTGACACTAGGGAGATCGATCTTGTCCGCAAGAACGATTTATCCGGCCAACAAATTGGCGACTCCATTGGGGAAAGAACTTGTTGTCTTTGGTTCTCCTTTATTTTGATTTGAGAAAAAGTTTTTTCCTAGTTTTTGATTGATGGATATCTGCCTAGGTAGCTTAGGTTTTCTTTGTTTTTGAAAATTTTGAAATCTTTTACATTTTTCTTGAACTTTTCTTGGGACCGCACTTTTCTCTTTTGCACAGTGCGGGTAGTTTTGCACTTTCCTTAAGTAAACAGTGCGGGACCACACCTCTTACTTATAGGAGCCTGCAGACCCTATTAAAATTTTGGAAAAACTGCAGATTTCTTCTTTCAGTTTAGTTTAGATTTAATTTAGGATTCTTAGCATCTACCCAGATCTGTATTTTTCTGTCAAAAAGCCTTGTTTATGAATTTCTTTTAGAAAATTTTTCATCTCATCAATATCCATTAAGCTATTTGGTGTTTTGAGTCTCTTTTTTGAGAAATTCTTAATTTTATTTCCTTTGGTCATTACTTCGAGGTTTGTCTCATTCTTTTCACAATTTTTTTTTTTTTTTTGGCATAAATTGTGTACGAGTGTTAATCGCCTTTGAGTGTTTTTATTTTTTGATCTTTGGAACTCTCACCCAATTTTCTTTGCTTGCACTTGATTGGTTCTTAGATTACATTAGAATCATATTGTGTTTGAGAATTCTCTTGCATAGATCACATTTGCATAATTAGAATTCTCATTTTCAGAATATGAATGAAAAATGTGCAGAGATTACATTTGCATACTTTTCAAGTGAATTGTGCATAGATTACAACTGCATAGTTTACATTCTGAAAAATCAATCGTAGATTTAGATCAGTTTTCTTTGATTTGAATTTAGATGTTTTTATGCTTGTTTTAGAAACACAAAAAAATAAAAAATTTGTGTTGGAATTGATTTGCATTAGTTTTTCTTGATGAAATTAGTGCATTACAGAGTTTGTTGTATTTTCTCGTAGTGATCAATTTTTTCATTGTTGGAAGTGTATGGAAACTCTCTCCTTACTTTAGTTAGGATTCATCGAATTGAAAAGATTACATTATCATATTCAATTGCATTCAGCTTTGGGTCGGGTCATAACACCACTGGTTTCATATCCATTTACCCTTTTGAGTAATAACAGCCTAAATAACACAACGCTTAATCAAAATTCATCTATTAATTTTTACATTTTTAGGGCTCTTTCCACCAATCTAGCTCAGGATTAGTGCTTTGGAATATGTTGTAGTTAACTTTCCAAAGCAACAAAAACAAACAAGTAGATAAATCTTGCAGTAGGAAATAAATCCAATTGTAATTGGTACAATCTGGGAAGCTTCTCTTAAAGAATTCAATCATGAGATCATGTCCGAACCTTTGAGATAATCAATTTTGTTTCATTGGGAAAGATGGAAGATTTTTCACGCATTACAAATGGTAAACCTCGGATTAACTTTTGTCGAGGAGCCTAGGGTCACTTGTCGGTAAACCTCGGATTAACCATGTTGAAGAGCCTTCAAGGGGATTGAGCTTTGTTACTCTGCGCTTGCGCGTGGAATTGGATCATAGACTATTCCCCCAGTTGTATTTGTTACTGTTGGTAACCTTAGTGTCCATAAGCTTAAGATTATTTCCTAAGGTGATGGTGAAGGAAAGATCTCACTGTACCTGGAGTAGACGTCGACTAGACTCACATGGACTCTTTGGGGGGTTCTCTTCACTCGAGATGGTTTTGTGAAGAAACTTGTGCCAGTCTGTTTCATTAAGCAGGTTTTCGGGGTAACTATTCCAACCGCCATTTCTGCATTAAAATTCTACGATGTTGGATTTCATCACCAACTAGTGTTTTTAGTGCGGGAATCTACTATTTGTGTGTGGTTTGACTCATAGATTTGATAGCGTGTGTTAATTTGTTTGTTTTTACTTTTGGAGACCATAGGTGTGAATTGTGAATTTTAATTGTTAGGTGTGAATTGTGAATTGTTAATTTTATTTTTAAATTGTTAATAAAATTCACTGAAGTTGAATATAATGACAACTGTTCTAGAATTTACCAACCAAGGAACCCCTCTTAACGAGAATCCTAGTACTTTTCCTTGTTTTGGAAAAGGTGGTCCTCCTTATCTGGCTACTGTGTCATTACCTGGTTTTACAATACCCTTACTGATATGGTTATTTTCAACTTTGTTGGCCCCGAATACTCCAATTGTTCCACCTCAACCGGATGCTTCACATCAACAGAGTTCACCATCTCAACATCACCAACCTTCTGTTGACCCTTTACCTTCGTCGCCTAATATTTCTTCCTCCATTTCTTCCTCTTCACTTGGTAAAAGCCTTGACGCCAGTAACCAGGTGGCTAAGAAGAAGAAGAAAGGGAAGAAGAAGAAGAATAAGAAGCAAGATAAGAAAGAATTCAACTAACCAACCCTGGCTGTAAGTGTTAGTTGTGTTGAGGAAACCTCCAACATGCATCGTAAACCCAAATACCCTTGTAGGCTTTGTAAGGGTGACCACTTCCTTATCAATTGTCCTGGTATTCCAAAGGTCTTGGAAGTATGGTCAGAAAAATCTCATCAACTTTTTATTGATCCATCAACGAGTTATAGTCAGATTCCTGGGAAAAAGGGTAAAGTTAGGTTTACTTGTAAGTTATGCAAAGGGAGTCATCAAACTCACATTTTTCCTCACATGGATGAAGCCTCAAAATTATTGGAAAACCTTACTGTTCCACAGCAATAATTTCCAAATAGTTACCGTAAACTTTCTCCCAACCTACCGTCAACTGACGGAGTGATTGATCTAATTTCAAGTACAGTTGATCCCACTCTTACATTGGAGAGTGAAACTCATATCACTCAGGTTGATGATCCATTAGTTGATCAAGTGGTCGATTCAATTTCACATTCGGTTGATCCCACTCTCCTTGAAGAGAGTGAACTTCATACTGCTTAGGTTCTTCTTGTTACATCAGATTCTTCTACGCCAGGGGGCATTTCACCTGTTTCTACAGAACCCCCTCCACGTACTGAGGTCTTTTACTTTGATTGGAATATACTGACAGAACCTATTCTTCCTTCCTCTATCCCTTTCTGAATCATTGTGAAGTTTGGTGATAGGGACATACACCACACACATGTAGATGAAGGTGATTTTGTTAGTATTTTATCCTCAACTACTTGGAAAGCTTTGGGTTCCCCTCAGCTTGTGCCTATTATGCACAATCTGAAAGATTTTAACATAATCATTAGTGAACCTTTAGGGATCCTTCCTAAGTTCTCTATTACTTTCGAATGTAAAACTATCTGTATTGATCTTATGGTAGTTCGAGGTCCCTTGGATTTCAATTTACTCTTTGGGCGAGACTATGTCTATGCAATGAAAGCGGTAGTATCGACACTCTTTCACGTGACGTCTTTCCCTCACAATGGAAATATTGTGACTGTAGACCAGCTTTCATTCCCTAGTCTTGATTCGACTACCAATGATCCGACATCCCTGAATGTTACTCATACGCAAGTGGTATCTACCCCGCCACGGTTTAATTATGTGGAAACTAGTCCCATGTTTTTAGTTACCGATGTAAGCGAGCCTCTCACTGTTTGCTCATCTTCCTTTGACTTAGATCCAGTAGATGACATGGAAAAATCTATGGGATTACTCGAACACAATGTTCTTATCCCTTTTGAGTCCCTTGAAATGCGTTCCTTCCAAGGAATTGTTCTTCCATCTGATGAAGACCTCTTGGAAGCCATGATCAAGGTGTGTCCATTGACATGTGTTTCTTCCAGTTGGAATCCATGATCAATTTTGTGAGGATAGTTCCTTTTACTGTGTCAACCTCGTTAAAAAATGAATCAGTGAGTGTGGGGATAGTTCATTTTACTGTGTCAACCTCGTTAAAAAATGAATCAGTTAGTCGAGAGCATAGTTCCTTTTCTTGTGTCAAGCTCATTTAAAAAATGAAACAAGCTTCCGAGGATAGCTCCTTTTACTGTGTCAACCTTGTTAAAAAATGAATCAGTGGTCCATGAGGACAGTTATTTTCTTGTGTCAACCTCATTAAAAAATGAATCAATAGGTAGATTGTAGAGAGTAGATTGATAGACTAGAAATAAGTAGTTTCTAAGGATGGTTCCTGTTACTGAGTCAACATCGTAAAAAAATGAATCAACTATGAGGAAAGTCCCTTTTACTGTGTCAACCTCGTTAAAAATGAATCAATGTATCAAGAGGAAAGTTCCTTTTACTTTGTCAACCTCGTTAAAAAATGAAACACGTTGCCATGAGCATAGTTCTTTTCTTGTGTCAAGCTCGTTAAAAAATGAAACAAATCCTCCCCTAATTGAGTCGAGTCTTTGACTAGATCTCATAATTGTTAAGTCATATATTTAGGTTAGTTATTTCAGTTTTTTCATAATTTTCTTATAGTTTTAGGTCGGGTCTTTCATATGATCTCATAAATGAACCTTCATTCCATCCAACTATTAATTATCAGTAGTCTACTTAGTTGAATGAAATGAAGCTGGGGGGCATGTGCTCTAGAAGTTATGCTTAGGGGGCATCAGGCACAGTTTTCTCTCTATTTCAAGTTTGTGTAAAAATGAAACCACTCTAAAGCATAGTTTTTCTCTATTTCAAGCTTTTGTAAAAATGAAACCTATTTTGAGTCAATTTCAGTTATTATTTTCAAGACTCGTTAAACTCATGAAAATAAAGAGATTATTTTTCTATCTTTCATTCTCGTAAAACACATGAAAATGCCGAGTTCTTTCCATATTTTCCTACTCATAAATTAAATTGAAAGTTGGCCATAGGAGTATATTTTTATCCCTTTTTCGAACTCGTTAAAACTTACGAAAAAGTGAAAACCATGAGTACATTTTTGTCCCTTTTTCGAACTCGTTAAAACTTATGAAAAAACGAAACCCTGGAGTCCTCTTTTAAGCCCTTTCCAAACTCTCTAAACATGAAAATATTTCTGAGCACTTGATTATTTGAACTCATTAAAGTAAATGAATGATCGTCCCTTCAGTATAAGTTTACCCCTTTTACGGACTGAAATGGAATATTTACGAAAAAGGTATACGTTGACTAATTACAGTGAATAGAGTTCTCTCCCGCATTATTTTATCCTTTTTCAGGCTCGAGAGACTAAATTTACAAAAGAGTATACCCATGGATTTTTCTTAAGTTTTTTCTTCTGACTCCCTAAAATTGAAAAACACCGAGTTTATCCTATACTAGACTCGTTAAAATTTAACAGTAAAGGACTTGTTCAATTTTAAAGCAGGAACGAAGCACTCCTTCTTAGGGTTCGAATTTTAAACTAAGTTGGACTCATCCTAAGGATGATCTTATAAACAAGAAAATGTTATCCTCCTAAAGCTTGTCAAAAATAAAGAGGTACTTGCCAGAAATGGTGGGGGAAAAGAGAGAAAAACGAATCTGTTTGTCATACTTTGACTATTTGGAAAACCATTAACCACTCTTGAACATGACACTTTTGTTCACCTGGGTTGGGAAAATCCTTTGCCTAATAGTTAATCAAACCGTATTGAAAGTCTTCAGCTGGTTTCTAGGTATTAGCTTTGGGTCAATTGTCACCAAACAATATGTAGTGTCGTTATGTGTTCAAGAGGACAGTTCAAACAAACCATTCATTTGCAAAATATTTGTCTTCCATTTTGACCATCCCTGAGTCAGTCCTTGCCAATATATTTCTTCAAAACTTTATCTATGATTTCGTGTTGTGGGCTTGCCTACGATGAATCACTTTCTATCGACGACAATTCATTATCTAGGAAGTTGATCTAGAAATCGTGAGTACCTTGAAATCTACATGCCTCAATCACAGTTTTCTTGCCTTCAATGACAAGTTGCATTTTTGAACTTCGATCGAATGATTTCGTGACATGTTTGAATTCAGCTCATTCATTCACATTTCATGGACAGTACTGAGTACTTTGAGAACCATTGACATTACCGGTGGTTACTCTCACACTTGTTAACAGTTTACATTATTGACTGGTAATCAAGTGGTTTCTACCATGTTTGACTCTGATACATTCATTCACATGGATAGAATCGTACTAGTTCGAGATGCAGAAATCAAGACCCTGGATCTAGTTTCTACCATCCAGGCTACGAGGAATTTTGTTATCATTTATACAGTGGACTATTCATAAATAGATGGCTATGTCCATACTGTGTCTACACATTTCTATACTGTGATGTATTCAAAATCATTCCTGTATCAAAATAGTTTAAATCAGTTTTCTAGTTAGTTTTGATCTGAGTATGGGAATGCCTACCTCAGTGATGATATGATTACATATATATATTTTGCATTGATTGTTTTTACAGGTTCTTACTGGGGTGTCCATAGGATGATCCTTGAAATGATAAAGTACTTCACTCTTCATATATGACAGACTTCATCTTCATCTATTTCAGATTGCGCACTTTAGGGGGAAATCTGTTGCACTAAAAACTGTCACCTTGACATTTGCTAACTGTATGAGCTCATTAATACTCATACATGCCTCCTCTGCAAGTCTTACAACCTTTACTCCTCATGTTAAGCCCTAAAATAGCAGGAAAAACCCGAAAATTCTCTGAAAGTTTGGGTACGCTGGTAACATGAGTCCTGCCTGCATTCCTAGCTTGGGTATGAAGGTAATACACTTCTTACCTGCATTCTAAAATGTAGTTTTCATTAAGAATTCCTGCGTGCCCCCTCCAAAGTCAAAAAGGCAAGAAATTAAATATAAAAAGTTGGTTTGAGGTCAATTCTAGAAGGTTCTATATGAGAATTTTTGGGGATGAGTACGCTTTGATAAGGTGCATGTATCCCTCACCTTAAGGAACTAATCCCTTGATGTGAGGAGTCTATCCCTTTGAAGGAGGATTCTATCCCTTCAAAAGTGGAATCCTAACCTCCTCATCTGCTCTATAAAAGGAGGCATTGGGTAGCCTCAAAGGGTTAGATTTTGGATATTTAGAATTAGAGTTCAAGCTTTATGGGTGATTGAGTTGAAGTGTTGTTGTGATTTAGATTTCTTTCTGCTGAGCTTTTGAGAGGAAAGATCACATACCTCTTTGTGCTCCTGGAGGAAGAGTGCAATACTTATCAAAGTAGAGGAGACTCCTGCTTTGGACCCCTGGAAGGCCTTTCAAACATCAAGGCTAAGGTTGTGAGGTTCTTATGTTATTTTAATATTAATACAATCAAGTTTTTTTTTTTCTCGATAAATTGTCATTCGATTGTTTATTTCAATAAGCTGTCATTTGATCATTTATTTCATAGATTCCTTGATCACTATGATAGGTATGTTTTATAATTATTTGTTATATAGGCCCTATTTAATATTTTCTTGTTTGTGATTGTAGGTCGACGAAAGACGACACTTTCTTGCAACGAAAGAACTCTTGTTGTGACGGAAGGATTATTGTTGAGACGAAAGAACTCTTGTTGCGACAGAAGGATTATTGATGCGACGAAAGCACTACGACTGCAAATAAGAATTTGGATCTAAGGTAGGATCGACACCTTCATAGAATTTATTTTTAAAATGAATATATTTAGAGAAAGACAAACTTAGTTGTTCGTTTGTTGCTAGATTGTCTTCTAACACTGCGGAGATCGATCTTGTCTGCAAGAACGATTTATCTAGCCAACACTACCCCGCACCGGGTTGTAGATTATTTTACATTACTTTTATTTTAATTTTATTTTTATGTAAGGAATCAAATATCTTAAGGTGCAAACCTCTTTCTTTAGTGCAGAACTTGAGGAAATGTTTGTACCTCGAGAGATTTGATTCCCCTTAGGGCTTAATAGATAAAAATTTTATAATAGTTAATATTAGCTTTTTTGCTTCAAAAAAATCGTCCATTTTTATGATGTAGGAGCATATTCTCTAAGTCAAATTCCAAGAAGAAATTAGACCTTAAGGTCTTGACATTTGTTCAAGGAGGAACTATTGTAAAGAGACATTGTAACACTCATGTGAAAACTATTTTATTTCTTAGTGAGCATTGATAGGGAATATGTTTAGTTGTTAGGTGTCAATGAGTCTTGAGTTAATATAACAAATACCCTTAAGAAATGAGATATTAGAAAGAATATTTGTTGTTTATGTTAAGAAGATAGAAAATTCATAACTTAGGATTTCTTTAGAATAGAAGTGGTTACAAGTTTGTAGGAGTTGAGTGAGGGCAGATAAGCTCTAGATTATATTATAAATTTAATTTTATATGTAAAATTTGTTTTATTAATGAGAAATTGAATTCATGCGATTGTATTGTGTCTGCGTTACAAGCTGAGTGATCCATAACGAGCAATATAGTTTACATGTAATAAACCATGGTTTTATTAATTCTGATGAATTCTCAATGAATGAATAAGTCTTAGTGTGTGAATAATACTTAATGACTGGGTAGAATCATGTGTGATTGCAGTCTGGGGTGAGTGGATGTGATTATAGGTTGAGAAAGAAACAAATCCAAACTCCGGATTCGAAGAATTTATACATAGTAGTGTACTTTATTCGGATTGAGACAATGTGTAAGGTGTGCAGCAAGCGTGGAAATTCCAAGTTGTAATGAGTGAAGAAATAGAAGTAAGCTCAGGAGGAAGTATCAAGTGGAGTAAATGGAGTTACAGAGCTGCGACATTTCAAAAAAAGAAAATATTAAGCTAGTGAACCCGCAAAAGATTTCCAAAGGTAGAGAATAGACGATGAGGATTAAATCGCAAAGATACGAGTGAAGATCAATGATCGAGATGGAATTTCTAAGTTAAATTAGGGAAGTTGTGAAGTGGACACATTCCAGGAGGACGATACAGGTGCACATCGCAATCGGTGATCATTATATTTACCTGTTAAGCCATCATGAATTAAATGGTATAAGTTGCGATGCGGTGAAGAGGAGCAATGTGCTGGCGGGGTCCACGTGCATATCGTATATCACATGTCATATGGCCAATTAGTTAATGATATCACAATTTATAAATAAATGCTAGAAATAATTAAGATAAACTTACTGATAAATAATTTTGAAGCAAACATTATCCTTGAACACACCCAACTGCCAAAACCAAGAGATGACGTAAAAATATTCTTAAAAGTAATGAATAATTTTTTTAGTAGTTGTGAGGATACATGGTTTATGGTTTAGATAAATCTTAAAAGTAGTGATAATAACACAACTTATTCAGAAGTTAATAAAAAAATCAAAATATAACAAATTGACTTTAAATTTTTTATTTTTTTATTAATTGAGGACAAATTTAAATGTTTACATGCATTCAGATATGTATTACTTTTAACTTTTATCTATTACTTTTAATGTTTATTTTTTTTTAGTTTAGCAAACATATATGCCTACACATTTACCACTATAGTGGGTTTATATTGACAATAGATTAAATTTCGTAAATGTTAAACATTGAATATTACATGTTAAACATATACAGTTAAGTCTACCCCACACTAGGTTGTAGATTATTTTATTTTGCTTTTGTTTTTAGTTTTATGTAAGGGATCAAATCTCTTAAGGTGCAAATGTCTTTTTTAAGTGCAAAACTTCAGGAAAGGTTTGTACCTAGAGAGATTTGATTCCTCTTGGGGATTAATAGATCAAAATTTTATACGATATTAGGTTGGTTTAATTGTTAATAATTTTTTACATACATGGTCAAAAGAAATTAAAACATTTTTCCCACTGTCTACATACTACTATTTTGGTCAGAAAAATATTATACTGCCTCGAAAAGGATCCTATGACATAAAAAAAACTTACAAAACATTAAAACTAGAGAAAATTATGATTTAGTGATATGAAAGGAATATAATAGTTTCCTTTGCTAAGTATCCTTTGAGTTATAAAATATGTACAAATTTTTATGCATTTGTTTTCTTAAGGAATGAGTAATTTAGCCATGAAACATAGATGAATTTGTGTGTTTTAAGCATTTAAATAAGCCTAATTAACACTAAAAAATAGTGTATAACAGGTAAATAACATCACACCTAAGATTTATACAACATGCATGATGAATCAGTTCACCTCTCCACGGCTGCATCTGCTAATCCAACTCCCAATGGCATGTCCCTCTTTGTAATTATGCTAAAAATTTGAAATAAATATCCTTAAAAGCATCCAATTACTATTTTCGCTGCACCAATAGCTCCAGAATGCTCAAATTAGTCTAGCTAGGCTGTTGTATCACCCAAATTGGTCAAAAATTGACCTCCCTATCCATTTTCCCGGTCACATCTACAAAACCTCCACTAATGGTGGAGAACTACACTTATCTACAACTAAGTCTCGAAAATACCCAAAATTTTAGGGCAGCACTAAAAGTCAGCAAAATAGGTAGTTGTGGCAATAAATGTCAGGGTTAAGGGCAGCGATGGCCACATGTCGATGCCCTTAAACCCCGCGGTTATCATAACTCTGCATATAACATGGTTGGAGTGGAACCGCGGTGGGTACAGAGTTCCCTAAACCTGTTAGAATAATCGTAATAGTCGCCATGGTGTTCAAACTTCCTACATGTGATATGGTTTTAAAGGTGACCGGGGTCACAGTTCTAGAAATCTCGATTTCAGCCACCATCACAAATAGCTCCAAATGTTAACATGTGTTAGCTTCGGAGCTGCCAGATGTTAATTTTTTTGTAATCATCACTTTTCAACATTTGTAGTCAGGCGAATGTTATCATGTGATAAATCAAACGGCCCAACCAGCCAGCAGTTCCCCCCCACCCCCAACTAAAATTTTAACACAACAGAAAATTATGCGGTGAACTATAAGGGTAAGAAACAATGAAGAGAAGAGTTGGTGGAGACTTCTGCAGGTGCGCCATAGGTCATGGGATCGAACCCCCCGGACCCCAATCATAATTTTAATATGTTGTATAGGGGAAATGTGGTAGCCTCTGGGTTGTCCACATGTCACCCATCTGATGGCCCACAATACAAATCGTACAATCCAAATCAACGACCCAAAATATTACACTTGGCGAAACCTGGTTGGATTGGGAAAGAATAATATTCTCATGAATATTCCACCTTTTGCTAACCGTACCTGCATGCTGACTAGGCATTGTAGTCACTCTTGTGACAAAATTTTAGTTGTTTGGTAAAACGATCAGAATGTGATATCTCCCTCATACGACATCTGTTTTTCAAACTGTTCACAACGCCAGAATCAAAATGATGAGATATACCCTGTCACTCAAGTTCGGTACAGTTCCAATAAATTTCAATTTTGAGAAAAATTCATGGTCTCCTGATCACACCTCCCCATTGGGAAGATTTTGGACCCAAAAATAATTTAATTACCTATTCATTAGATGAGGATATAACTCCCTGACCTTTGCAACTTCTATCCACTTTGTCTCACTTGGCTTACTGCCTTTGAGCGCAACTCGAAGGTAGTCGACACTTCCCCTCTTAGATGCTCTTGTCCTCTTGTCAAGGATGGTATCCTCCTTTAGCTCATCTAGAAATTATGGTAAGAAATCATATCTCGATGGCAGTTGAACATCAGTCCCTTGATCATCGATCAAAGGGTGCTCATACAAACGTAAATTTTCAACATTCAAAATTGAATAAATTTGCATATATGAAGGCAAGTCAAGTTGAAATGCATTATTACCAACTTGCTTGAAGATCTTGGATGGACCATAGTGAATGGGCTTGAGATTTTTACCTTCTCCTTGAATTCTTTCTTTTCTTATGTGCAACCATACCTCATCTCCTTCTTGAAACTTGTGATCAACTCTATGTTTGTCATGCCTCTCCCTGTATTTGCTTTGACTCTTCTCAAGCTATTCTTGAACTTGTTGATGACTAATCTAAATTTTCTCAATGAATTTTCTGAACTTTCATCAATTGCAACATCCTTCTGAAAGATGAAGTTTAATGCTGATTTCAGCAACTACCCAAAGCATGCTTCAAAAGGTGAAGTATTTGTAGAAGAGTGCTTGGACCTATTGTAAGCATGCCGAATATAATGCAGTTCTTCATCCCAAAACTTGCGATTTTTTCTGCAATATCCTCTCAATAGATGCACATCGGTTTTTTTCACCATCTCTGTTTGGCCATCAGCTTGCAGATGAAAAGAAATACTCTTTTTCAACTCTGTGTCCATCATCTTCCAAAGATTGGACCAAAAATTCCCAACGAACCTGGAATCTATGTCACTAACAATAGAAGTTCGCAATCCATAATGAACACATACATGTTGAAAATAAATTTCAGTAGTTTTTTCAGGAGTTATGGTTTTCTTAAATGGCATAAGTATACACATTTTACTGAATCTATCGACAACTACATAAATATAATCATGGTGTTTTCTTGACATAGGTAGACCTCCAACAAAGTCCATGGAGACACTCTCCCATGGCCTTGATGATACTGGTAGTGGCGTGTACAACCCAATCTTCCTATTGCTAGGTTTTGTTGTTACACACATAGAACAACCTCTTATAAAACATGACACTTTATCTATCATGCGAGGCCAATCGCAATACCTTTGTAGATGCTCCACTGTTTTTATTATCCCAAAGTGTCCAGAAATAAGAGACAAGTGAGCCTCTCTCATGACACTAAGCCTCTCTCCTTGTGGTATTCACAACTTGCCCACATGAAATAGAAAATTTTTAGGCATGTGATAATCATTTTCCTCAACTTGATTCCCTTCACTCAAACTAGCATACACATCTTGAAAATCAACATCATGTGCATATTTTTCTATGTGACTCTCATGTAAAATAGAATAATTTTTAAGGAATGTAGAAGCACTTGTTATTGGTCTTGAAAGAATATCAGCAACTTTATTGAAAATACCTTTCTTGTACCTTATAACAAAGTGAAACTATTGAAGAAATCCCATCCACCTGAAATGTCGTGATTGTTGCAATTTTGTTTGCAACTACAAATACTATCATGGTTGGTGATTGGTAGGTATAATCATCTCATTAGACATCAAATAGTTTCTCCACTTCTTGAAGCTTTGTACCAACGCATACAACTCTTTTTAATATGTAGGATAATTAGTTACAGTGCCATTAAATGTTTCAGAATAAAAAGTGACAGCCTTACCATGCTGCAAAAGTACTACGCCGGTGGCATAATCACTAGAATCTCTTTGTATCTTGAATGGCTGTGTCAAATTCGATAATGCAAGGACCGGAGCTGAACTGATCTTGTCTTTTAAAGCTTCAAAATCTTGCTATTGTTTTCCTCCCCATTGGAAGTCTTTCTTCACACTTGTCACTGCATGCATAGGAGCTGCTATGTTAGAGAAGTTAGCAATAAACTTTCTCCAATACTGAGCTGCGCCTGAGAAAATTCTTACCTAGGCTACTTTTTTGGGAGTGGGCCAATTAAAAATGGCTTCTACATTAGAAGGATGAATTCTCAACTCGCCTCCTCCTACAATTTGTCCCAAATAAACCAGATAAGTCTTTACGAACTCACACTTTGACATCTTAAGAAATAATTTCTCTTTATTAATAACATCAAGCACCCTTTTCACATGCAAGACATGTTCTTCTCTCGTTTTTCTGAAAATTAGTGTATCATATAAATATACAATCACAAAGTCATAAATAAATGGATGAAAAACATTATCCATAACACGCATGAAAGTTGTTGGTGCATTACAAAAACCAAACGGCATAACCAACCACTCAAAGAGTCTTTGTTTGGTTTTGAATGTTGTCTTCCATATATCACTTTTTGCAATCCTTACTTTATGATATCCACTTCGTAAATATAACTTAGTGAAAAAAATTTCTTCTTTCAACTAGTCAAGAAAATCATCTATCCTCAGGAGTGGGTATCGATTCTTTACCATTATGGTGTTCAAAGCTCCAATGTCTACAAACATGCACCAAGTCCCATATTTCTTCAGAATCAAGACTATGGGTGAACCACATGGTGAAGTGCTTGGCATTATGAGTCCAGTGTCCAACATGTCCTTTATTTTCCTCTTAATTTCAACATTATCCATTATCGACATGCGATACATGTCAATGTTTGGAAGAGGAAATCTTGTTGCGACTGAATCTCATGTTCAATCACTCTTTTTGGAGGCAATCCTGTTGGCTCCTGAAATATCTCATGATGTGCATCAACTACATCATATAAATATGATTTCAAGTTAGGATCACAATCCTCAAATGATTCATGATTAACATCACGTTTAGCCTTAATGAGTAGAAGAAAAAGATTCTTACTTGAATTCACCACCCTCTTTACATGTCCGTCATTTATCGTTGCAATATTTGTCTTCTTGTGATGTGATCTAGAAATGTACTCCTTACCATATTTGACGAAATGGTATTTGTTCTCATGGCGATGGAAGATCGCTTTCTTGTCATACAAGTAAGGACCATCCAAAACAATACCTGTAATATCAAGAGGAACCACATCTAGTTCAACTTTGTCAAAAAAATGTGTAGTTATTGCAAACCACAACTTGCACTTTTTGACCAAGTATTCACAGATTAAGTTTTCTTGTGACCCACTATCAAACCGTGTGTCGATTTTGGCATGTTTGGATATGAACCTAAGATGAAACAATTCAATTCTCTCTTCTTCATTTCGAGCTTATATGGGACAGTTTGATGTACTTGTACTGGGTTTATTTTCAATTTATTTCCCCTTCAAGTTGTTCAATCCCATGGCTATAATTTTAGATTCATCACCTAAATCCTCTCCTAAATCATGTTGAGTTATAGCTGCAGTTTTCTGTTTCCCTTTGTTTTTCTGATGTTCTGGCCTCTTTTCAGGATGTAATTTCCAACAATTTTTCTCTTCATGGCCTTCTCTTGAAAAATTCTTACAAACAAACTTTTCTCCCTCTTTTTTACCTTACCGTTTGAGGTCTTTTCATTGTTTTTCCCCTTAAAATGTTTCTTCCTACCCTCATAAGTAATTCTTTTCCCTCTAGATTCTAGATGTGTGGCCTAAACGTAAACTTCATCTAGGATTTTAGGGTTAAACATGAGAATAGTATGTCTTAGGTAGCTATGTAAGCCTCCTATGTACTTGAGAAAATTATCTTGGCCCTACAAATCTACCCCTAATAAGAGAGCCCTTCTCCTAAATTCTTGGGTGCATTCTTGCACATTGTGCCATTTCAACTGTCTAAAATTTCTCCATTTCACTGTGCCTTTATGCATATGAGCTAATGGATAAATCTGGTGTTTTATTGTAGTATTGGAATCATTCCATGATAGGATAATATTATCATGATTCTTGATCTGCTCCTTTGTCTTCGCTTCCCAACAAACAAGTGTTACACCTTCCATTTTCAATGAAGCTAGTTGTATTTTGGTATCATCGTCATGAAGGATCTGAATTCTCAAATAGACCTCCAATTACCTAATCCAATTATAAAACTTTTATGCATTGACTTAACCATTAAACATTGGAAATTCAAACTTAACATCAAGTTTTTGAAAAGGACTTTTACCAGTGTTCTTTGACTTGTGCGGTTGATGCACTAAAGATGAAGTAGAGGACGATGATGATGATGGTGAGGGTGATGATGGTGACTTTCCACTATCTCCATTTCCTCCATTTCCGGTCTTTGATTTATCTTCATCATTGTGACATGCTGATGATCCCTGTAATTCCTTGTGAAGTTTGGATCCTTCTCTTTCTAGTCTCTCATTCCTTTCTTGATAAAGGAATCTCACAATTTCAGTCATGTTAAGGAATTCTTTCCTAAAAACCCTTTCTTCTTCTTTGGGATCCACTTCTACATGGATTTCTCCTTCTACTAGAGGCATGCCTAATGTTGGCTTTGCTTCTTTAGGAGGTGAACTAGATGGTGGAGAATGTGGAAATCTTGTCCTCCTTTGTTGTGGCTCACTTTGATATGCTTTTTCTTCCACCAATTTGCCTTCTCCTCTCTTAATCTTGAGCCTCGTAAGCATGTGAACACTTGAAAACAGTTAAACAAATCTTTGCACATCAAAACACCAGAGAATAAACTCTAGCTCTCATACCAACCTAATCTGAAACATCTATATTAGTTTGTTGTCCTAAGTATCCTTTCAGTGATAAAACATGTACAAATTTGTCCATGTTTGTTTGCTTAAGGAATGAGTAATTTAACCGTGAAACATCGCTTAATTTTTTAGTTTTAAGGATGTAAATAAGCCTAATTAACACTCAACATTAGTGTATAATATAGAAATAACATCACGCATAATATTTACACAACAGACATGATGAATCAGTTCACCCCTCGTGGGATACATCTACTATTCCAGCTCCTAATGACATGTCCCTCTTTATCATTATGATCAAAATTGAAAATACATGTGTTTATACGCCCCCAATGGTTTTTTTCTCTGTACCGATGGCTCCAAAATGCTCAAATTAGTGTAGTTCGACTCTTATTTCCCCCAAATTGGTCAAAAATTGACCTCCCTAGCCATTTTCCCAATCACAGCTACAAAACCTCCACTAATTGTGGAGAACTGCAGTTATGCGTAGCTATGTTTGGCAAATACCAAAAATTTTAGGGTAGCGCTAAAAGTCCATTGAATTGATAGTCGTAGCAATAAATTTCAGGTTTAGGGGTGGGGGTGGCCATCTGCCGACCCCCCTAAACCTCGCGATTATCATAACTCTGCATATAACATTGTTGGAGTGGAATCGTGCTGGAGGCGGAGTTCTCTAAACCTGTTAGACTAACCGTAATAGTCGACATGGTTGTCAAAATTCATGCATGTGATATGGTTTTAAAGGCCATCAGGGTCACGATTGTAGTATCTTCGACTGTAACCACCGTCGTAAACCGCTCCAAATATTACCATGTGATAGCTTTGGAGCAGCCAAATGTTAAGGTTTTCGTAACCGCCAATTTTTAACATTTTTTGTTGGTTGAATGTTATCATGTGATCAATCAAATGGGCCACCCGCAGGTTGTTACTGTCGGCAGTGCACCCCCCCCCCCCCCGCCGCTCCCCAACTACAATTTTAACAGAACATAGAAGTATGGGTGAACTAAAATGGTAAGAGACAATGAATAGCGAAGTTGGTGGAGACTTCTGGAGGGGCACCAGGGGTGATGAGGTCGAACCCCCTAGACCCCAACCATAATTTTAATCTATCATACAAGGATCATGTGGCAACCTTCAAGCTAGCAACGTGTGACCCATCCAATGGCCCACAAGACAATTCATACAATTCAAATCAATGAGCTAGAATATGACGCTTGGCGAAACCTGGTTGGATTGGGAAAACGAAATATTCTCATGGATATTCCACCTTTTGATGACTGTACCTGCATGCTGATTGGGCATCCCAGTCACTCCTGTCACAAAATTTTAGCTATTTGGGAAAATGATCGAGACGTGATATCTCCCTCATACGACATCAGTTTTTTGAAATGTTAGTGGAAGTAGAATCAGAACGACAAGTTCTACCCAATCACTTAGGTTGGGTACAATTTCGAGCAATTTCAATTTTGAGTAGAATTCATCATCTTCTGATCATTTAGTATTCATCCCAACATAGATACTGACTTTAGAATTTATAATTTGAGGTTTGGAATGAAGAGAATCCAAATCCATTTTTTCCTTTGCAGTTGCCATCATCGGAAGAGCTAGAACTTCACTTTGCTACTCAAGAAACTATGTGTTCAATTACTTTTCCACCTCGCTAACACCTCCTGCGCGCAAGGATATCATTTGATCCATCTTTAGACTTCGGGTATCATAAGCCATTTGTAGTCTTTCTAACTTCGTCCACAACAAGCTTATTTTATTATGGAAGAGAACAGACTGGGCATGAGATTCAACCTTTCCCATATTCCCCCTTTGGATATGAAGGTCGTAAAGTACTCCATTGAAATGAACAAATAGTCCAATTATTGGTTAAAATCCTCCTCAACATTCAATGAGTGCTCCTTTTTATTTATCACTCCGGAATATACCCTAGCTACCAAAATTTTGAACATGAAATCTGTAATTACTGTTAAATCCAGAGTGCACTAGCATTCCTCATATACTTGCACGCCTACCTCATATAGCTTGTTACCTCTCATTGTTGCATTGAAGCATCCATTAACGTCACAAATTCTATGTCCTAAAATCATAACCATAGAATTAATCTCTCTTCGATTCAAATCCCTCTTCATTAAAACTAGGATCCTCAAGCATATTGTTTGAACTTCAAAGATGCTAATACTAAATATTTTCCTCCATTCAGATTTAATAACAAGAAAACAGGCCTTCGACATATCCCCTATAGCTTCTAATATCCCTTGGGGTGTACACTTGTACTCATGATCCCAACACTCAACCATGGAGTGGAGACACAAAAGCCAACGCATGAGAGAATTAATGGATTACAAAACCACTTGGATACGAGTAGGATGATCTCAAATTTTCAACCCAATATTTTCCCTTTTAATGTTAATTAGTGTGCTTAGAACTTGTATTATCATACTTGTAAATAAAATTTTCATGGAATAGGTTCAATAACCAATATTCTATCATCCTAAGTCATCATTCCATGATCTAGAGATACTCCTTTTTCTATGAGTGAATCCACCATTGTGTTGAGGTGAATTTTGACATGGAAGAAATTAAAACCATCAAACATTGAAATTTTTAAACTTATTATGTGAAAAATATGAGAGAAACTTTGTGCTTATTTATCTTTTATATTGCACATCTATTGAATAACTATCATAAATACTAAAAACCTTTAGTTGTGTGATGTTTTTTAAAATTACCAATTGTAGCCCCTTGTGTGCTGCTAAGGAATTGACCTGATTTTTAGAAATACACCCCAATCCCCAAGCATATTTTGCTATCTATTTCTTCATTGGAGTGAAAGTAGCCACTAATTCTCCAGACTCCCCGGGGTTACCTTTTGAAGGTCCATTAAAAATTAATGAGGAACAACTCTTACTACTTCTCCTATTTTCGAATTCCTTTAAGTCCATTATGAGAATGTATGGTGATTATATAGGTTACTTATGAATGAAGCTACTAGCTTGAGTTGGAAAATTTCCAAGATTGAGCCTATATTTATTTTTTGGAAACACATCACTTATATCCCCTTTTCACAACCTCTAGCAGAGATAAAACATTTCTTTCCAATTTTATCTAATGGATGTGATATCTTTGCCCTAGTCAAACTAGATTTTTTAGATCTCGAAAGAGAAGGAGAAGTGTCGACATACATGAGGGATGTATTCCTCTACCATCACAAAAAAAAAAAAAAAATAGAAAGGGACTTGAATATTTTCTTGTCTTGAGCTTTTATGTTATCAATTTATTTGCAAAGACCAATTCCTAATAGAAGAGATTAATTTTTGGCAATCCATCCTTATTCCAAATTCTTCCCCATGTTTTCTCTAAAGGTGATTGTTTTCTCTAAAAGTGAGTGTGAGCCTCATCATCGTCTTTTGGGTTATAGAAATGGAAACGCCTGTTGCATCTTGGACAGAATTTGCCTTGTGGGTGGCAGTGGCTGTTGATTACACATACAATAATGAGGCTGAATGTCCGAAAATGCCTTTCCGCAAACATAACGCATTGTGTTTCCACACCTACACTTCACCATATTGCATCCGTACACCTTGATTAAATCCACCTGGCAAGTGTTACATTTTCTTATCACAGCTTTCGTCATCCTCTCTTCAGGTAAGTGACTCCGTCTCTTGCATTGGATACAGGAAGCATTTAAACATTTCACGTTTGGACAATCCAGGACTTGTACACACTTGTCTATTTTCAAACTGGGCAATAAACCAAATTTTCAATTTGGGCCACACGATATTCATATTTTTCAATAACATCATCTGAGATAACTTTCCAAATATCTGGTAAAGGAAAGAGAGCCATGTGCATGTAAATGATTTCATCGACCTGCCTCCTTATACATTTAAAACAAAAATGATGCCCATCTCTACACTGTACCATATTTTCAGATTGATAATCCCAATAGCAACAAGCACATTCGATAGTCGTTGCTTCAACCACTTCTGTCTCTGCTTCTAAATTCTCTCCACAACCCTTCTCTTTATTGGAATTACTGAGCTCTCCCCTGTAAGATGATTCTGCTTCGCTGCTCCTCCTTTGATGGTCAATTGCTTCGTTAATTATGGCATTAATCTCCTCTCTCTCAGAATTACGGAGCTCATGTCTTCTGAAAGATGATCTATTTGCTTCTCTGGTCCTCCTTTCATGGTCACTTGCTTCTTTAATTATGGCATTACCCTTCTTGTCCTTTTCCTTTTGGGAATTAGGAATCTGTCTCGCCAATGAAGATCTTTCAGCTTCTTTGCTCCTCCTTCGATCACCTACTCTCATGACTTCTGAAGGTCTGTCGTTTGACAAATCCAAAGGAACTAAATTTTCTTCAATAGAAATAGAAATAGGCCCATTGTGTGAAGATGATGATGAACGTGCGGCCATAGTTCCCAAACTTTGGTGAAGATTTTGTATACAATTTCTCTGAGTTTTGGCCAATTGATATCTACAATGTGAGATAAATCCTCGTAATTATAACACGTCATCCCTCAATCACAATCTATAAATAAATAGTGGACATAATTACAAATAAACTTACTCATAATTAATTTTGAAGCTGACAATACCCTTGAACACCTCCAAAAACCTGGAGACCAGGTAAAAATATTCTTAAAAGTAATGACTATTATTTTTATTAGTTGTGAGGATACATAGTTTAGATATATAATTTTTTTTTAGATTTCTTTAAAAAATGTTATAAAACTAATTAAAATAAAATATTTATAAAATATTTTGATTGTGAAATAATTTATGTTTTTTGGACATGTGGTATTCATAAGTCATAGTATGGACTCATAGTATTGTAATAAAGCCTATTTATATGTTAATAATATGGATGTTAAATTAGGGGTGAATATCCATGGTTAAAAATAGTGTAATATTATCGTAAAATATTTGTATAGTGAAATGAGTTATGGATTTTTGGTATTGTCCCATGGTATGGTAACACAACTTATTCAAAAGCTAATAAAAAAATCAAAATATAACAAATTGACTTTAAATTTAAATTTTTATTATTAATTGAGGAAAAATTTAAATGTTTACATGCATATTACTTTTAACTTTTTATTTATTACTTTTAATGCTTATTTTTTTAGTTTAGCCAACATATATGCCTACACATTTACCCCTATATTGGATTGATATTGACAATAGATTACATGTTAAACATATATACCTGACGTCTACCCCACAACTACCTCCATGTCGTAGATTATTTTACATTACTTTTATTTTTATGTGAAGGATCAAATCTCTTAAGGTGCAAACCTCCCTTTTAAGTGCAAAAGTTGAGGAAATGTTTGTACCTCAAGAGATTTGATTTCCCTTGGGGCTTAATAGATAAATTTTTTATAATAGTTAACATTATCTTTTTTTCTTCAAAAACATCCTCCATTTTTTACATATGATGTAGCAGCATATGCTCTAAGTCAAAAGTCCAAGAAGAAATAAGACCTTAAGGTCTTGATATTTGTTCAAGGATGAACTATTGTAAAGAGACATTGTAACACTCATGTAAAAAGTATTTTATTTCTCAGTGAGCATTGATAGGGAATATGATTAGTGGTTAGGTGTCAATGAGTGTTGAGTTAATATAAAAAATCCCCTTAAGAAATGGGATATTAGAAATAATATTTGTTCTTTATGTTAAGAAGATAGAAAAGTCATAAATTAGGAATTCCTTAGAATAGAAGTGGTTACAAGTCTGTAGGAGTTGAGTGAGGGCGGATAAGCTCTAGATTATATTATAAATTTAATTATCTATGTATAATTTGTTTTATTAACAAGAAATTGAATTCATGCGATAGTATCATGTCTGTGTTATGAGCTAAGTGATCTGTAATGAGAAATCTAGTTTATGTGTAATAAACCATTGTTTTATTAATTCTTATGAATTTTCAATGAATTAATAAGTCTTACTGTGTGACTAAGACTTAATGACTAGGTAGAATCATGTGTGATTCCAGTCTGGAACGAGTGGATGTGAGCGCAGGTCAAGAAAGAAACAAATACAAATTCTGGATTTGGAGAAGTTATACATAGTAGTGTACTTTATTTAGATTGAGACAATGTGTAAGGTGTGCAGCAAGCATGGAAATTCCAAGTTGTAATGAATGAAGAAATAGAAGTAAGCTCAGGTGGAGGTAGCGAGTGGAGTAAATGGAGTTGCAGAGCGGCGACAATCGAAAACTGAGAAAATATTAAGCCAGTGAACCCGTAGAAGATTTCCAAAGGTAGAGAATAGATGACGAGGATTAAATCGCAAAGATATGAGCGAAGACCGATGGTTGAGATGGAATTTCTAAGTTAAATTAGGGAAGTTGTGAAGTGGACATGTGTCAGGAGGACGATACAGGTGCACATCGCAATCGGCGACCGTTATATTTACCTGTTAATCCATCGTGAATTAAATGGTATAAGTTGCAATGCGGTGAAGAGGAGCAACGTGCTGGTGGATTTCACGCGCATATCACATATTGCATGTCATATGGCCAATTAATTAATGATATCACAATTTATAAATAAATACTAGACATAATGAAGATAACCATACTAATAAATAATTTTGAAGTAAACAATATCCTTGAACACACCGAACCGCCAAAACCGGGAGACAACGTAAAAATATTCTTAAAAGTAATGAATAATTTTTTTAGTAGTTGTGAGAATACATGGTTTATGGTTTAGATATATCTTAAAAGTAATGATAATATTTTTTCTTTTATATTTATTGAAAAATATTATAAAATTAACTAAAATCAAATATTTATAAAATATTTTGATTGTGATATAATTTATGTTTTTTGGGGCATGTGGTATTCATAAGCCATGGTATGGGCCTATGGTATTGTAACAAAGCCTAATTACATGTTAATAATATCCACCATAAAGTGGACGTGAATATACATGGTTAAGAATAATGACATATCATTGTTAAATATTTTGATTGTTAAATGAGTTATGGATTTTGGGTATACCCCACCGTATTGGCCCATGGTATGGTAACACAAATTATTCAGAAATTAATAAAAAAATCAAAATATAACAAATTGAATTTAAATTTTTTATTTTTTTATTAATTGAGGCCAAATTTAAATGTTTACATGCATTCATCTGTATTACTTTTAACTTTTATTTATTACTTTTAATGTTTTTTTTTTTTTTTAGTTTAGCCAACATATATGCCTACACATTTACCCCTATAGTGGGTTTATATTGACAATAGATTAAATTTGTTAAATATTAAACATTAAAAATTTCATGTTAAACATATACACTTAATTCTACCACACACTAGGTTGTAGATTTTTTTATTTTACTTTTATTTTTAGTTTTATGTAAGGGATCAAATCTCTTAAGGTGAAAACGTCTTTTTTAAGTGCAAAACTTCAGGAAAGGTTTGTACCTCGAGAGATTTGATTCCCCTTGGGGATTAATAGATCAAAAGTTTATACGATATTAGGTTGGTTTAATTGTTAATAATTTTTTACATACATGGCCAAATGAAATTAAAACATTTTCCCACTCTCTACATACTACTATTTTGATCAGAAAAATATTATAGTTCCTCCAAAAGGATCCTATGACATAAAAAAACTTACAAAACATTAAAAATAGAGAAAACTATCCTTTAGTGATCTGAAAGGACTGTATTAGTTTCTTGTGCTAAGTATCCTTTCAGTTATAAAATATGTACAAATTTGTCTGCTTTTGTTTTCTTAAGGAATGAGTATTTTAGCCATGAAACGTAGATGAATTGGTGAGTTTTAAGCATTTAAATAAGCCTAACTAAGACTGAAAAATAGTGTATAACAAATAAATAACACCACACATAATATTTACACAACATGCATGATGAATCAGTCCACCTCTCATGGGCTACATCTACTAGTCCAACTCCCAATGGCATGTCCCTCTTTGTCATTATGCTAAAAATTGGAAATAAATGTGTTTGAAAGCATCCAATGACTGTTTTCTCCACACCAATAGCTCGAAACTGCTCAAATTAGTCTAGCTAGGCTCTTGTATCAACTAAATTAGTAAAAAATTGACCTCCCTAGCCATTTTCCCAATCACAGCTACAAAACCTCCACTGATGGTGGAGAACTACACTTGTTTGCAGCTAAGTCTGGAAAATACCTAAAATTTTAGGGCAGCGCTAAAATTCAGCAGAATAGGTAGTCGTGGCAATAAATTTTAGGGTTAGGGGCAGGGGTGGCCACATGTCGACGTCGTTAAACCTCATGTTTACCATAACTCTGCATATAACATGGTTGGAGTGGAACCGCAGTGGGGGCAGAGTTCCCTAAACCTATTAGACTAAGTGTAATAGTCGGCATGGTGTTCAAACTTCTTGAATGTGATATGATTTTAAAGGCCACCAGGGTCATGGTTCTAGAACTGTTAACTGTAGCCACTATCACAAATAGCTCCAACTATTAGCATGTGTTAGCTTCGGAGCTGCCAGATGTTAAGGTTTTCGTAACTGTCGCTTTTCAACATCTGCATTCAGGTGAATATTATCATGTGATAAATCAAATGGGTCAACCCACCAGTGGTTCCTCCCACACCCCTCCCCCAACTACAATTTTAATACAATAGAAAATCATGCGGTGAATTATAAGGGTAAGAAACAATGAATAGTGGATTTGGTGGAGACTTCTGTAGGCACGTCAGAGGTCACGGGGTCAAACCCAGTGGACCCCAACCATAATTTTAATCTTTCATATAGGGGGCACGTGGCAGCCTTTGCGTTAGCCACGTGTCACCCATCTAATGGCCCAGAACACAATTCGTACAATCCAAATCAACGACCGAGAATATGACACTTGGAGAAACCTGGTTGGATTGGGAAAACATAATATTCTTAGGAATATTTGACCTTTTGCTGACTATACCTGCATGTTGACTGGGCATCCTAGTCACTCTTGTCACATAATTTTAGTTGTTTGGGAAAACGATCAGAATGCGATATCTCCCTCATAAGAAATTAGTTTTTCAAATTGTTCACAACACTGGAATCAGAATGATGAGATATACCATGTAGCTCAAGTTTAGTACAATTTCGAGAACTTTCAATTTTGAGAAAATTCATGATCTCTTGATCACACCTCCCCATTGGGAAGATTTTGGACCACAAAAGACTTTAATTACCTATTCATTAGATGAGGGTATATCTCCCTCACCTTTCCAACTTCCATCCACATTGCCTCACTTGGCTCACTGCCTTTCAGCGCAACTCGAAGGTAGTCGACACTTCCCCTCTTAGACGCTCTTGTCTACCTATCAGGGATGGTATCCTCCTCGGCTCATCTAGAAATTATGGCAAGAAATCATATATCGATGGTAGCTAAACATCACTCCCTTGATCATCGATCAAAGGGTGCTAATACAAACGTAAATTATCAACATTCAAAATTGAATACATTTGCATATATGAAGGCAAGTCAAGTTGAAATGAATTATTACCATCTTTCTTGAAGATCTTGAATGGACCATAACAAATGGGCTTCAAATTTTTACCTTCTCCTTGCATTCTTTCTTTTCTTATGTGCAACCATACCTCATCTCCTTCTTGAAACTTGTGATCAAATCTATGTTTGTCATGTCTCTCCTTGTATTTTCTTTGACTCTGCTCAAGCTATTATTCATCTTGTTGATGACTAATCTGAATTTTCTAAATGAAGTTTCAAGCCTTCTCAATATCACTATGCTCTTCAATTGCAACATCCTTCTCAAAGATGAATTTTAATGGTGATTTAAGCAACTACCCAAAGCATGCTTCAAATGCTGAAGTATTTGTAGAAGAGTGCTTGGCTCTATTGTAAGCATTCTGAATGTAATGTAGTTTTTCATCCCGCAACTTGGGATGTTCTCTGCAATATCCTCTCAATAGATGCACATCAGTTTTGTTCACCACCACTATTTGGCCATCAGTTTGCGGATGAAAAACAATACTCTTTTTCAACTTTGTGTCCATAATCTTCCAAAGATTGGACCAAAAATTCCCAATGAACCCGGAATCTATGTCATTAACAATAGAAGTTCGCAATCCATAATGAACACATAAATGTTGAAAATAAAGTTCAATAGTTTATTCAGGAGTTATTGTTTTCTTACATGGCATAAGTATACACATTTTACTGAATCTATCGAAAACCACATAAAGATAATCATGATGTCTTCTTGACATAGGTGGACATCCAACAAAGTCCATGGAGACACTCTCTGAGGGCCTTGATGGTTTTGGTAGTGGCGTGTTCAACCCAAGCTTCCTACTGCTAGGCTTTCTTTTTGCACACATAAAACAACCTCTTATAAAATGTGACACTTTATCTATCATGCGAGGCTAATCACAATACCTCTGTAGATGCTCCACTGTTTTTCTTATCCCAAAGTATCCAAAAATAAGAGACGAGTGAACCTCTCTCATGACACTAAGTCTCTCTCCTTGTGGTATTCACAACTTGCCCAAATGAAATAGAAAATTTTTAGGCATGTAATAATCATTTTGCTCAACTTGATTCCCTTCACTCAAACTAGCATACACATCTTGAAAATAAACATCATGTGCATATTTTTCTATGTGACTCTCATGTACAATAGAATCATTTTTAAGGAATGTATAAGCACTTGTGATTGGTCTTGAAATAATATCAGCAGCTTTATTGAAAATACCTTTCTTGTACCTTATAACCAAGTGAAACTGTTGAAGAAATCCTGTCCTCCTGAAATGTCGTGATTGCTGCAATTTTTTTTGCGACTGAAATACTATAATGGCTAGTGATCGGTATGTATAATCGTCTCTTTACTCATCAAATAGTGTTTCCACTTCTTGAAGCTTTTTACACACACATACAACTCTTTTTCATATGTAGGATAATTAGTTACAGTGCAATTGAATGTTTTAGAATAAAAAGTGACAGCATTACCATGCTGCAAAACTACTGTGCCCATGGCATAATCACTAGAATCTCTTTTTATCTCGAATGGATGTGTCAAATTTGATAATGGAAGGACCAGAGCTGAATTTATCTTGTCTTTTAAAGCTTCAAAATCCTGTTGTTGTTTGCCTCCCCATTGGAAGTCTTCTTCACACTTTTCATTGCATGCATAGGAGCTGCTATGGAAGAAAATTTAGCAATAAACTTTCTCCAATACTGAGTTTCACCTAATAAAATTCTTACCTCAGCTACTATTTTGGGAGTGGGCCAACTCAAAATGGCTTCTAGATTAGAAGGATGAATTCTCAACTCACCTCCTTTGACAATTTGTCCCAAATAAACCAGAGAAGTCTTTCCGAACTCACACTTTGACATCTTAAGAAATAATTTCTCTTTCTTAAAAACATCAAGAACAGTTTTCACATGCAAGAAATGTTCTTCTCTTGTTTTGCTGAAAATTGGTATATCATATAAATACACAATCACAAAGTGATCAAGAAATGGATGCAAAACATTATCCATAACACGCATGAAAGTTGTCGGTGCATTTCAAAAACCAAATGGCATAACCAACCACTCAAGGAGTCCTTGTTTGGTTTTGAATGTTGTCTTCCATATATCACTTTTTGCAATCCTTAGTTGATGATATCCACTTCGTAAATCTAACTTAGTGAAAAACTTTGCTTCTTTCAATTGGTCAAGAAAATCATCTATCCTTGGGTGTGGGTATCGATTCTTTACCGTTATCATGTTCAAAGCTCTGAAGTCTACACACATGCACCATTTCCCATATTTCTTCAGAATCAAGACTATGGGTGAACCACATGGTGAAGTTCTTGGCCTTATGAGTCCCTCGTCCAACATGTCATTGATTTTCCTCTTAATTTCAGCATTCTCCATTATTGACATGCAATACATGTCGATGTTTGGAAGAGGACAATATTGTTGCAACTGAATCTCATGTTCAATCACTATTTTTGGAGGAAATCCCATTGGCTCCTACAACATCTCATGATGTGCATCAAATACATCATATAAATATGATTTCAAGTTAGGATCACAACTCTCAAATGATTCATGATTAACATCAGGTTCAGGCTTAATGAGTAGAAGAAAAAAATCCTTACTTGAATTCACCAGCCTCTTTACATGTCCATCATTTACCATTGCAATATTTGTCTTCTTGCGATGTGATATAGAAATGTACTCCTTGCCATATTTGAATAAATGGTATTTGTTCTCATGAAGATGGAAGATCGCTTTCTTGTCATACAAGTAAGGAACGTCCAACACAATACCTGTAATATCAATCAGAACCACATCTAATTCAACTCTGTCAACAAAATGTGTAGTTATTACAAACCACAATATGCATTTTTTTAAAACCTATACATTTGCATCCTTACAAATCCACCCAAGTGGATATGATTTTGGATGTGTAATGCTCTCAAGCTTAAGTTTCTTGACCAATTATTCAGAGATTAAGTTTTCTTGTGACCCACTGTCAAACCGTGTGTCAATCTTGGTATGTTTGGATATGAACCTCACATGAAACAATTCAATTCTCTCTTCTTCATTTCGAGTTTATATGGGACAATTTGATGTACAATTATTGGGTTTATTTTCAATTTCTTTCCCCTTCAAGTTCTTCAATCCCATGGCTATAATTTTAGTTTCATCACCTGAATCATCTCCTAAATCATGTTGAGTTATAGCTGCATTTTTCTATTTCCCTTTGTTGCTTTGATGTTTCGGCTTTTTTTCAGGATGTAATTTCTAAAAAAAATTCTCTTCATGGCCTTCTCTTGAAAAATGTTTACAAACCAACTTTTCTCGCTCTTTATTGACATATGCATTCTTTTTTCCTTTGCCTTTTGAGGTCTTTTCATTGATTTTCCCCTTCAAATGTTTCTTCCTACCCTCATCAGTAATGTTTTCCCCTCTAGCTTTTAGATGTGTGGCCTGAACACAAACTTCATCTAGGATTGTAGGGTTAACCATGAGAATAGTATGTCTTAGGTAGCTATGTAAGCCTCCTATGTACTTGAGCAAATTATCTTAGCTCTGCAAATCTACCCCTAATAAGAGAGCCCTTCTCCTAAATTCTTGGGTGTATTCTTGCACATTGTGTCATTTCAATTGTCTAAAAAATTTCGCTTTATGCATATGAGATAATGGATAAAACTGGTGTTTTATTGCAGTAATGAAATCATTCCATGATAGGATAATCTTACCATGATTGTTTATCTTGTCCTTTGTCTTGGCTTCCCACCAAACAAGTGTTACACCTTCCATTCTCAATGAAGCTATTTGGAATTTGGTATCATTGTCACGAAGGTTCTGAATTCTCAAACAGACCTCCAATTGCATAATCCAATTATCAAACTTTTATGCACTAACTTCACCATTAAACATTGGAAATTCAAACTTAACATCGACTTTTTGAAAAGGAATTTTACCAGTTTTCTTTGACTTGTGTGGTTGATGTACTAAATATGAAGTAGAGGATGATGATGATGATGATGACGAGGGTGATGATGGTGAATTTCCACTGTCTCAATTTCCTCCATTTCCCTTCTTTGATTTATCTCATCATTGTGACATCCTGATGATCCCTGTCCTTCCTTGTGAAGTTTGGATCCTTCTCCTTCTAGTCTCTCATTCCCTTCTTGATAAAGGAATCTCACCATTTAAATCATGTCAAGGAATGCCTTCCTAAAAACCCTTTCTTCTCCTCTGTGATCCACTTCTCCATGGATTTCTCCCTCTCCTAGAGGCATGCCTATTGTTGCCTCTGCTTATTTTGGAGGTGAACTAGATGGTGGAGAATGTGGAAATCTTGTCCTCCTTTGATGTGGCTCACTTTGAGATGGTCGTGCTTCCACCAATTTTCCTTCTCCTCTCCTAATATTGAGCCTTGTAAGCATGTCCACACTTGAAAATAGTTAAACAAATCTTTGCACATAACAACACTAGAGAATAAACTCTAGCTCTGATACCAACCTAATCTAAAAAAATTGTATTATTTTTTTGTGCTAAGTATCCTTTTAGTGATAAAACATGTACAAATTGGTCCCCGTTTGTTTTCTTAAGGAATGAGTGCAGGTTGAGAAAGAAACAAATCCAAATTCTGGATTTAGAGAAGTTATACATAGTAGTGTACTTTATTCGAATTGAGACAATGTGTAAGGTGTGCAGCAAGCGTGGAAATTCGAAGTTGTAATGAATGAAGAGATAGAATTAAGCTCAGGAGGAAGTAGCGAGTGGAGTAAATGGAGCTGCAGAGCGACGGCAGTCGAAAACAAAGAAAATATTAAGCCAATGAACCCGTAGAATATTTCCAAAGGTAGAGAATAGACGACGAGCATTAAATCGCAAAGATATGAGTGAATATCGGCGGTCGAGATGGAATTTCTAAGTTAAATTAGGGAAGTTGTGAAGTGGACACGTGCCAGGAGGATGATACAGGTGCACATCGCAATCGGCGATCGTTATATTTTCATGTTAAGCCATCATGATTTAAATGGTATAAGTTGTGATGCAGTGAAGAGGAACTGCGTGCCAGCAGGGTCCATGCGCATATCGCATATCGCATGTCATATGGCCAATTAGTTAATGATATCACAATTTATAAATAAATACTAGAAATAATTAAGATAAACTTACTCATAAATAATTTTGAAGCAAACAATATCCTTGAACACACCTAGCTTCCACAACTGGGAGACGACATAAAAATATTATTAAAACAAATGAATACTTTTTTAGTAGTTGTGAGGATACATGGTTTATGGTTTAGATATATATTAAAAGTAAAGATAATATTTTTTTTTTTAGATTTATTGAAAAATGTTATAAAATTAACTAAAGTCAAATATTTATAAAATATTTTGATTGTGATATAATTTATGTTTTTTAGGGCACGTGATATTCATAGGCCATGGTCTAGGCCTATGGTAATGTAACAAATCCTAATTACATGTTAATAATATCCACCACAAAGTGGGCGTGAGCATGAATATACATGGTTTAGAATAATGACATATTATTGTAAAATATTTTGATTGTGAAATGAGTTATGGATTTCGGGCATACCCTACCATATTGGCCCATGGCATAGTAACACAATTTATCTAGAAGTTAATAAAAAATCAAAATATAAAAAATTGAATTGAATTTTTTTTTTGTTATTAATTGAGGCCAAATTTAAATATTTACATGCATTACCTATATTAATTTTAACTTTTATTGATTACTTTTACTGTTTATTTTTATTTTTTTAGTTTAGCCAACATTTATGCCTACACATTTACCCCTATACTAGGCTTATGTTGACAATAGATTAAATTTGGTAAATGCTAAACGTCAAATATTACATGTTAAACATATACACTTAAGTCTACCCCACACTAGGTTGTAGATTATTTTATTTTACTTTTAATTTTAGTTTTATGTAAGGGATCAAATCTCTTAAGGTGAAAACATCTTTTTTAAGTGCAAAACTTGAGGAAAGGTTTGTTCCTGGAGAGATTTGATTCCCCTTAGGGATTAATAGATCAAAATTTTATACGATATTAGGTTGATTTAATTGTTAATAATTTTTTACATACATTTTCAAAAGAAATTAAAACATTTTTCCCACTGTCTACATACTACTATTTTCATCAAAAAAATATTATACTACCTCCAAAAGGATCCTATGACATAAACAAAGTTACAAAACATTAAAACTAGAGAAAATTATCCTTTAGTGATCTGAAAAGAATATATTAGTTTGTTGTGCTAAGTATCCTTTCAGTTATAAAATATGTATAAATTTGTCTACATTTGTTTTCTTAAGGAATGAGTAATTTAGACATGAAACATAGATGAATTTATGAGTTTTAATCATTTAAATAAGCCTAATTAACACTGAAAAATAGTGTATAACAGATAAATAACATCACGCATAAGATTTACACAACATGCATGATGAATCAGTTCACCTCTCCTGGGCTACATCTACTAGTCCAGCTCCCAATGACATGTCCCTCTTTGTCATTATGCTAAAAAATGGAAATAAATGTGTTTAAAAGCATCCAATGACTGTTTTCTCTACACCAATCGCTCTAGAATGCTCAAATTAGTCTAGCTAGGCTCTTGTATCACCCAAATTGGTCAAAAATTGATCCCCCTAGCCATTTTCCTAATCACAGCTACAAAACCTCCACTAATGGTGGAGAACTACACTTATCCATAGCTAAGTTTGGAAAATACCCAAAATTTTAGGGCAGCACTAAAAGTCAGCAGAATAGGTAGTAGTGGCAACAAATTTTAGGGTTAGGGGTAGGCGTGGCCACATGTCGACGCCATTAAACCCCGCAGTTACCATAACTCTGCATATAAAATGGTTGGAGTGGAACCGAGGTGCGGGCAGAGTTCCCTAAACCTGTTAGACTAACCGTAATAGTCGGCATGGTGTTCAAACTTCCTGCATGTGATATGGTTTTAAAGGCTACCGAGGTCACGGTCCTAGAAAGGTCGACTTCAGCCACCGTCACGAATAGCTCCAACTGTTAGCATGTGTTAGCTTAAGAGCTGTTGGATGTTAAGGTTTTCGTAACCATCGTTGTCCACGTGTCACCGATATAATGGCCCACAACACAAATCGTACAATCCAAATCAACGACCTAGAATATGACACTTGGCAAAACTTGGTTGATTGGGAAAATAGAATATTCTTAGGAATATTCCACCTTTTGCTGACTGTACCTGCATGTTGGCTGGGCATTGCAGTCACTCTTGTCACAAAATTTTAGTTGTTTGGGAAAATGATCAGAATGCGATATCTCCCTCATAAGACATCTATATTTCAAACTCTTCATAGCACCGAAATCAGAATGATGAGATATACCCTGTCGCTCAAGTTCGGTACAGTTTCAATAACTTTCAATTTTGAGAAAAATTCATGGTCTCTTGATCCACCTCCCCATTGGGAAGCATTTGGACCCCAAAATAATTTAATTACCTATTCATTAGAAGAGGGTATAGCTCCCTCACCTTTTCAACTTCTATCTACTTTGCCTCACTTGGCTTACTTCCTTTGAGTGCAACTCAAAGTTAGTTGACATTTTCCCTCTTAGATGCTCTTGTCCTCCTATCAAGGATGGTATACTCCTTGAGCTCATCTAGAAATTATGGCAAGAAATCATATATCGATGGTAGCTAAACATCACTCCCTTGATCATCGATCAAAGGGTGCTCATACAAACGTAAATTTTCAACATTCAAAACTGAATACATTTTCATGTATGAAGGAAAGTCAAGTTGAGATGCATTATTTCCAACTTGCTTGAAGATATTGAATGGACCATAGCGAATGGGCTTGATATTTTGACCTTATCCTTGCATTCTTTATTTTCTTATGTGCAACCATACCTCATCTCCTTCTTGAAACTTGTGATCAACTCTATGTTTTTCATGCCTCTCCTTGTATTTGATTTGACTCTGCTCAAGCTATTCTTGAACTTGTTGATGACTAATCTGAATTTTCTCAATGAAATTTCGAGCCTTGTCAATATCACTATGCTCATCAATTGCAACATGCTTCTGGAAGATGAAGTTCAATGGTGATTTCAGCAACTACCCAAAGCATGCTTCAAAAGGTGAAGTATTTGTAGAAGAGTGTTTGAACCTATTGTAAGCATGTTGAATGTAATGCAGTTGTTCATCTTGCAACTTGGGATGTTTTCTACAATATCCTTTCAATAGATGCACATCGTTTTTTTTCACCACCTCTGTTTGGCCATCAGTTTTCAAATGAAAAGAAATACACTTTTTCAACTTTGTGTCCATCATCTTCCAAAGATTGGACCACAAATTCCCAATGAACCTGGAATCTGTGTCACTAACAATAGAAGTTTGCAATCCATAATGAACACATACATGTTGAAAATAAAGTTAAGTAGTTTGTTCAAGAGTTATGGTTTTCTTACATGGCATAAGTATACACATTTTACTAAATCTATCGACAACTACATAAAGATAATCATGATGTTTTCTTGACATAGGTAGACCAACA
This sequence comes from Pinus albicaulis, assembly GCA_034641835.2. Classification (NCBI taxonomy): domain Eukaryota; kingdom Viridiplantae; phylum Streptophyta; class Pinopsida; order Pinales; family Pinaceae; genus Pinus; species Pinus albicaulis. The sequence goes on along the minus strand of CM076584.1, from coordinate 1,319,875,957 downwards.
ACAAATTCCATGGAGACACTCTCCCATGGCCTTGATGGTATTGGTAGTGGCATGTACAACTCAATCTTCCTATTGCTAGGATTTTTTTTCCACACATAGAACAACCTCTTATAAAAAGTGACACTTTATCTATCATGCAAGGCCAGTCGCAATACCTTGGTAGATGCTCCATTGTTTTTCTTATCCCAAAGTGTCAAGTAACAAGAGATGAGCGAGCCTCTCTCATGACACTAAGCCTCTCTCCTTGTGGTATTCATAACTTTCCCAAATGAAATAGCAAATTTTTAGGCATGTGATAATCATTTTCCTCAACTTGATTCCCTTCACTCAAACTAGCATACAAATATTGAAAATCAACATCATGTGCATATTTTTCTATGTGACTCTCATGTACAATAGAATCATTTTTAAGGAATTTAGAAGTACTTGTGATTGGTCTTGAAAGAATATCAGCAACTTTATTGAAAATACCTTTCTTGTACATTATAACCAAGTGAAACTATTGAAGAAATCCCATCCAACAGAAATGTCATGATTGCTGCAATTTTGTTTGTGACTACAAATACTATATTGGTTGGTGATCGGTATGTATAATCATCTCATTACGCATCAACTAGTGTTTCCACTTCTTGAAGATTTGTACCAACACATACAACTCTTTTTCATATGTAGGATAATTAGTTACAATTCCATTGAATGTTTTAGAATAAAAAGTGACAGCCTTACAATGCTGTAAAAGAACTGCGCCCATGGCATAATCACTAGATTATCTTTGTATCCCGAATGGCTGTGTCAAATTCGATAATGCAAGGACCGGAGCTGAACTAATCTTGTATTTTGAAGCTTCAAAATCTTGTTGTTGTTTGCCTCCCCATTGGAAGTCTTTCTTCACACTTCTCACCACATGCATAGGAGCTCCTATGGAACAGAAGTTAGCAATAAATTTTCTCCAATACTGAGCTGCGCCTAAAAAACTTCTTACCTCAGCTACTGTATTGGGAGTGGGCCAATTCAAAATGGCTTCTAAATTAGAAGGATGACTTCTCAACTCACCTCCTCTGACAATTTGTCCCAAATAAACTAGAGAAGTCTTTATGAACTCACACTTTGACATCTTAAGAAATAATTTCTCTTTCTTAAAAACATCAAGCACCCTTTTCACATGCAAGACATGTTGTTCTCTTGTTTTTCTGAAAATTAGTATATAATATAAATACACAATGAAAAATTCATAAAGAAATGGATGCAAACATTATCCATAACACGCATGAAAGTTGTTGGTGCATTACAAAAACCAAATGGCATAACCAACAACTAAAAGAGTCCTTGTTTGGTTTTGAATGTTGTCTTCCATATATCACCTTCTGAAATCCTTACTTGATGATATCCACTTCGAAAATATAACTTAGTGAAAAACTTTTATTCTTTTAGCTGGTTAAGAAAATCATCTATCCTCAGGAGCGGGTATCAATTCTTTAACATTATGGTGTTCAAAGCTCCAAAGTCTACACACATGCACCAAGTCCCATACTTCTTTGGAATTAAGACTATGGGTGAACCACATGGTCATGTGATTGGCCTTATGAGTCCATTTTCCAATATGTCCTTGATTTTCCTCTTAATTTCAACATTCTCCATTATTGACATGCGATACATGTCAATGTTTGGAAGAGGAAAATCTTGTTGCAACTGAATCTCATGTTCAATCAGTCTTTTTGGAGCCAATCCTGTTGGCTCCTGAAACATCTCATGATGTGCATCAACTACATCATATAAATATGATTTCAATTTAGGATCACAATCCTCAAACGATTCATGATTAACATCAATTTTAGGCTTAATTAGTAGAAGAAAAAAATTCTTACTTGAATTCACCAGCCTCTTTACATGTCCATCATTTACCATTGCAATATTTGTCTTCTTGCAATGTGATCTAACAATGTACTCCTTGCCATATTTGAATAAATGGTATTTGTTCTAATGGCGATGGAAGATCGCTTTCTTGTCATAGAAGTAAGGACCATCCAACACAATACCTGTAATATCAAGCGGAACCACATCTAATTCAACTCTATCAACAAAATGTGCAATTATTGCAAACCAAAATATGCACTTCTTGACCAAGTATTCAGAGATTAATTTTTCTTGTGACCCACTGTCAAACCGTGTGTCAATATTGGTATGTTTGGATATGAACCTCACATGAAACAATTCAATTCTCTCTTGTTCATTTCGAGCTTATATGGGACAGTTTGATGTACTAGTACTGGGTTTATTTTCAATTTCTTTCCCCTTCAACTTGTTCATTGCCATGGCTATAATTTTAGATTCATCACCTGAATCCTCTCCTAAATCATGTTGGGTTATCGCTGCCATTTTCTATTTCCCTTTGTTATTCTGATGTTTCGGCCTCTTTTCAGGATGTAATTTCCAACAATTTTTCTCTTCACGGCCTTCTCTTGAAAATTGTTTACAAACCAACTTTTCTCCATTTTTCTTGACATATGCTTTATTTTTTACCTTACTTTCTGAGGAATTTTCTTTATTTTTCCCCTTAAAATGTTTCTTCCTACCCTCAGCAGTAATGTTTTTCCCTCTAGCTTCTAGATGTGTGGCCTAAACACAAACTTCATCTAGGCTTGTAGGGTTAAACATGAGAATAGTATTTCTTAGGTAGCTATGTAAGCCTCCTATGTACTTGAGAAAAATATCTTGGCTCTACAAATCTACCACTAATAAGAGATCCCTTATCCTAAATTCTTGGGTGTATTCTTGCACATTGTGTCGTTTCAATTGTCTAAAATTTTTCCACTTCATTATGGCGTTATGCATATGAGCTAATGGATAAAACTCATGTTTTATTGCAGTAATGAAATCATTCCATGATAGGACAATATTACCATGATTCTTGATCTCCTCCTTTGTCTTGGCTTCCCACCAAAAAAGTGTTACACCTTCCATTCTCAATGAAGCTAGTTGGATTTTGGTATCATCATCATGAAGGTTCTGAATTCTCAAATAGATCTCTAATTGCCTAATCCAATTATCAAAATTTTATGCATTGAATTCACCATTAAACATTGGCAATTCAAACTTAACATCAATTTTTTGAAAACAAATTTTACCAGAGATCTTTAACTTGTGCAGTTGATGTACTAAAGATGAAGTAGAGGACCATGATGATGATGATGAGGGTGATGATGGTGACTTTCCACTGTCTCCATTTCCCTTATTTGATTTATCTTCATCATTGTGACATCCTGATGATCACTGTCCTTCTTTGTGAAGTTTGGATCCTTCTCCTTCTAGTCTCTCATTCCTTTCTTGATAAAGGAATCTCACCATTTCAGTCATGTCAAGGAATGCTTTCCTAAAAAACCTTTATTATTCTTTGGGATCCACTTCTTCATGGATTTCTCCTTCTACTAGAGGCATGCATAATGTTGCCTCTGATTCTTTTGGAGGTGAACTAGATGGTGGAGAATGTGGAAATCTTGTCCTCCTTTGATGTGGCTCACTTTGAGATGTTCTTGCTTCCAACAATTTGCCTTCTCCTTTCTTAATATTGAGCCTCGTAACCATGTGAACACTTGAAAACAATTAAAAAAATATTTGCACATAACAATACCAGAGAATAGGTATGATTGGAAAAATATCAGAGCGGATAGGGGAAAGAATGGCGTCTAGGGTTTCTTCTCTCTACCCTCTTCCGGTCGCTCTCTCCTCTGAAGCTTCAGTGCCGTCCAGGCTTGGGACTCGAATTGTTTTCTCCCCCGCAGCGGCCGATCCTACCCCAAATTTTTAGGTTCTGAAAATCCCCCACACTGTAGCATGGATGCTTATGCCCCCAACTGATGGCCGGCTTCTTCTTTGGCTTGTCGGCGATCTCTGCATATACTCTGAAGCCCTGCTTGACAATAGCCATGACTTACTGCTTGCAACAGAAACCTTCGATGCACCCCAAGAAAATGCCTTCCTTGATTCACTCCATAAGGGTAGCGCGGCAAGGGGTCAGGTGCTGCAAATGAACTTAAGGCTCTTTTACAGTTCTGCAGTCCTGAATTTTGCAGTGGATCTGGGCCGGAGAGGTAGTTTCTATCTGCAGAAGTAATTTCTTCCCCTTCCGCTTCCAGATTGTCAGGCAGTCGGAGATCTAAAATGTTATGGCACTGTGTCGTTTCGGAAGTCTTTTAAAAATATCTCTACCCCCTTTCAGATTCAAATCACTCAGATTTCTGGCAAGACCATTTTGCATTGGGTCCACCATTTCGACTTGGTGCAGAATCTCAAGGAAAATTTGGAATGCCAGTTCAGGATTCCCTGAGCCCTTCAAATACTTATATTTCAAGGTAAACAGCTCGATGACCTTCTTCCCCTCTCTTCTTACAACATTAAAAGTAATATCTCTTTAGTGTTTTCCTTTCGTCTGAGAGGTGGCGCTACAGGACAATATTCTTCTACTCCTCCCTTCTCCTACAAAGATGCTATACACTCTGAGAATCCCAAACCCCCTGAGACCCCCAAACCCCAGCCTTTTATAGTTGAAAAACTGGAGGATATTCCCTCTATCGAGATCTCCCACCCTGGCCTCACAGATGACCTTCAAAAATTTGCAAAGAGGGCCATCATATGCAGATTCAATGGGCTTTGGCCGCACTCTAAGGACCTCTATGAATGGATCCATTCCAACTGGACTCACCATTGCAAGGTGAGCTTTTGTTCAAAACGATATTTTATAGTTTTGTTCGACAATCCTAAGTATTATGAATAGGCCTTAGAATAAGGTCCTTGGTTTATGGGAACTACTGGGCTCTTCTTAACTCCTTGGTTCCTAGATTTTGGCCCAGCAATTGCAGACATCACCAGAACTCCTATCTGGGTCAAGCTTCCAAACATACCAGATCACCTGTGGCATATGGCAGTCTACAGGGGCATAGGAAAAACCTTGGGCCATTTTTTAATGGGAGATTCCCTGCGGGAACATCAAGACCTTTACACATACGCTAGAATATGTGTGGAATTATATCTAATGAAGGGAATGCTATACCAAATCAATCTCACGATCAACGACTTTGTTTGGACCCAGAACCTGGATTATGAGAATACTGCCTTCCGTTGTCGCCACTGTCACGTAACAGGGCACCTGCAGAATTATTGCCCATCACTTCCTGCAAAAACGAAAAAGGATAACATTGCAAATACCAAGCACAAGAGATGGACCCCTTGTTCTCCGCTGCCAGCAGTAAGCTCTGAATCCTCAAGCTCAGATGATGAGGGGAGCGATGCAGAACTAGACCAGACACCTCAGACGATGGATCCTATGCATACCAATGTCACAGAGAGCACCTAGAAACGCGTCCATGAGACCTCCTCCTCTGATTCAGACAAGGAGGTCCCCCTGTCAGAGAATTCCAGTCTTCAAGTTGTTTTAGCTCACACACCCCAGGATGGATGGATAAAAGTCAATAAAAAGAAAGGGAAAAAACTTCGAGTTGAGACTTCTGCCCATGTGGTGTAGAAGTCGTTCTTTTTTTCTTTCAAGCCATTTGTTGTAGCTCTGTGCATGGATCATTCCTTCTTCGAGACCGAGGTTGATAGTTACATCATTTCCGATCGGCCGGTTTCTTGTCTCTCTTGATTGTACTATATTTCGATCAATAGAAATAGTTTAATTTTACTGAGAAAAAAAAAACAACACCAGAGAATAAAATGTAGCTCTGATACCAACCTAATCTGAAACAACTGTATTAGTTTGTTGTGCTAAGCATCCTTTCAGTGATAAAACATGTACAAATTTGTCCGTGTTTGTTTTCTTACAGAATGCGTAATTTAACCATGAAGCATAGATTAATTTTTGAGTTTTAAGGATGTAAATAAGCCTAATTAACATTTAACATTAGTGTATAGTAGAGAAATAACATCACACATAAGCTTTACATAGTAGGCATAATGAATTAGTTCACCCCTCCTAGGGTACATCTACTGGTCCAGCTCCTAATGGCATGTCCCTCTTTGTCATTATGATCAAAATTGAAAATACATGTGTTTACACGCCCCCAATGGTTTTTTTATCTTTACCAATGGCTCCAGAATGCTCAAATTAGTGTAGGTAGACTCTTGTTTCCCCCAAATTGGTCAAAAATTGACCTCCCTAGCCATTTTCCCAATCACAACTACAAAACCTCCACTAATTGTGGAGAACTATAGTTAATCATTGCTATGTTTGAAAAATACCAAAAATTTTAGGGCAACGCTAAAATTCTGTTGAATTGGTAGTCGTAGCAATAAATTTCAGGGTTAGGGGTGGGGGTGGCCATCTACTGACCCCCCTATACCTCAGGATTATCACAACTTTGCATGGAGTGGAAACGCGCTGGAGGTAGAGTTCCCTAAACCTGTTAGAATAACTGTAATAGTCGCCATGGCAGTCAAAATTTGTGCATGTGATATGGTTTTAAAGGCTTTCAAGGTCAGGATTGTAGTACCGTCGAGCACAACCATCGTTGTAAACCACTCGAAATATTAGGATGTGATAGCTTTGGAGCCGCCAGATGTTAATTTTTTCCTAACTGGCGATTTTCAACATTTCTTTTCTGGTGAATGCAATCATGTGATCAATAAAACAAGCCACCAACAGGTTTGTACCGTTGGCAGCACCCGCCCCCGCACCTGCCCCCCCCACCCACCCAACTACAATTTTAACAGAACATAGAAGTATGCAGTGAACTATAAGGGTAAGAGACAATGAATAGCGAAGTTGGTGGAGACTTCTGGAGGCTTAGCACGGGTGACGGGGTCGAACCCCTTGGACCCCAACCATAATTTTAATTTTTCGTACAAGGAGCACGTGGCAACCTTTGGGCTGGCAACGTGTCACCCATCCAATGGCCCACAACAGAATTCATACAATCCAAATAAATGAGATAGAATATGACACTTGGTGAAACTTGGTTGGATTGGGAAAATGAAATATTCTCACGAATATTCCACCTTCTCATGACTGTACCTGCATGCTAACCGGGCATCCCAGTCACTCCTGTCAAATTTTTTTAGCTATTTCGGGAAATGATCAAAACGTGATAACTCCCTCATATGACATCAATTTTTTGAAACGTTAGTGGAACTAGAATCAGAACGACGAGATCTACCTAGTCCCTTAGCCTAGGTACAATTTCAAGCACTTTCACTTCTGAGTAGAATTTATGATCTACTGATCATTTAGTATTCATCCCAACAGAAATACTAACTTTAGAATTTATAATTTGAGGTTTGGAGAGAAGAGAATCCAAATCCATTTTTTCCTCTGCAGTTTCCACCGTTAGAAGAGCTGGACCTTCACTTTGCTACTTAATAAACTCTGTATTCAATTCCTTTTCCACCTCATTAATACCTCCTGCATGCAAGTATATCACTTGATCCATATTTATACTTAGAGTATCATAAACCATTTGTATTCTTTCTACCTTCGTCTACAACGAGCTTATTTTATTGTGCAAGAGAACATATTGGGCTTGAGATTCAACCTTTCCCATCTTCCCCCCTTGGATATCAAGGTTGTAATGTACTCCATTGAAACCAACAAATAGTCCAATTATTGGTTAAAATCCTCCTTCTCAACATTGAATGACTGCTCCTTTTTATTTATCACTCCGAAATATACCCTCACTACCAAAATTTTGAACACGAAATCTCTAATTACTGTTAAATCCAGAGTGCACTAGCATTCCTTATATACTTGTCGGCCTACCTCATATAGCTTGTTACCTCTCATTTTTTAATTGAAAAATCCATTAACCTCACACATTCTATGTCTTTAAATCATAACCATAGAATTAATGTCTCTTCGATTGAAATCCTGCTTCATTAAAACTAGGACCCTCAAGCATATTGTTTGAACTTCAAAGATGGAAATACTAAATATTTTCGTCCATTCAGATTTAATAACAAGAAAATGAGCCTTCGACCTATCCCCTATAACATCTAATAGCCCATGGGGTGTACACTTGTACTCATGACCTCAACACTCAACCATGGAGTGGAGACAAAAAAGCCAAAGCGTGAGAGAATTAATGGATTACAAAACCACTTGGATACGAGTAGGATGATCTCAAATTTTCAACCCAATATTTTCCCCTTTAATGTTGATTAGTGTTCTTAGAACTTGTATTATCATACTTGTAAATAAAATTTTCGTGGAATAGGTTCAATAACCAATATTCTATCATCCTAAGTCATCATTCCATGATCTAGAGATACTCCTTTTTCTGTGAGTGAATCCACCATTGTGTTGAGGTGAATTTTGACGTGGAAGAAATTAAAAACCTTAAATGTTGAAATTTCTAAGCTTATTATGTGAAAAATATTAGAGAAAATTTGTTCCTATTTATCTTTTATATTGCACGTCTATTGAATAACTATCATAAATACTGAAAACCATTAGTTGTGTGCTTTTTTTAAAATTACCAATTCCAGCCCCTTGTGTACTGCTAAGGAATTGACCTGATTTTTAGAAATACACCCCAATCCCCAAGCGTATTTGCTATCTATTTCTTCATTGGGGTGAAAGTAACCACTAATTCTCCAGACTCCTTGGGGTTACCTTTTGAAGGTCCTTTAAAAATTAATGAGAAACAACCCTTACTACTTCTCCTATTTTTTAATTCCTTTAAGTCCATTATGAGAATGTGTGGTGATTATATAGCTTACTTATGAATGAAGCTACTAGCTTGAGTTGGAAAATTTCCAAGATTGAGCCTATATTTATTTTTTGGAAACACATCACTTATATCCCATAATCACAACCTCTAGCAAAGATTGACTTAATGAGTAACTGAGTTTTTTTAGATTCTGGTGTAATTGAATTTAGATGAACATCATTAGATATAGATTAATTCTGAGTAAACCAACCTTCTCATAAAAACCAATTGGTACAACCATCCAACATATCATGGTTATTAAATCAAATTTTCACTTCCATGGGTTTTCAAGTTTCCATTGCTCAAACATTTCTTTTCAATTTTATGTAATGGATGTGATATCCTTGCCCTAGTTAAAAGAGATTTTTTAGATCTCGAAAGAGAAGGAGAAGTGTCGACATACATGGGGGATGTATTCATCTACCATCTTAGAAAAAAAAAAAAAATTGGAAGGGAATTGAATATTTATTTTCTTTAGGTTTTATGCTATCAATTTATTTACAAAGACCAATTCCTAATAGAAGAGATTATTTTTTGGCAATCCATCCTTATTCCAAATTCTTCCCCATGTTTCTCTCAAGGTGAGTGTGGGAATTTTCTAATTAACAATTCAGATCCTACTCACAATGTATATATTCTCATGACTACCCATCCATATACATCGATCCAATATTGAATTAGAAGTTGGGGTGAAGCCTTTCAGTTAGTTGAATACCTTTGACTAATGATTTTGAAGATTTGAGGGGACATTGGGACAATTCTAGTCAATCTATTAACCATTGAGATCCCATCAAAATATATCATTGATATTGTTGAATCCCTTTAGCTCCATATATTTTTCCAATTACATTACTCCTTTATTATTGCTCAATAGTTTTACTAAAGGAATTTGATCCTTCCAAAGTCTAATGTGCATTCCATTTCCAACCTTTCAACCCTAATCGTCCATGATAATAGATGCCACCACTTTACATAGTCTCCAAATATTAAAACCTTGCTCTAGCCATGCTTTTTTTTTTTGGGTCAAATGGGCCTATTCTTATGGAAATATTTGTGCATAAACGCCAACTTCTATAATTCTCGGGAATATGAAAAAATGAACTAAACTATGTGCGCATCGAAATCTAGATTCATGATATCATGATATTTTATCACTAATCCACCAAACTTTCTGGGAAGGAACATGGTATTCCAATTCACTAAATGAAATATATTTTCATTGTTCTTTCCTCCTTTCTAAAGAAACTTCCATAATAGGCAACCAATTTGGTGGATTACTCCATTGGTGACAAGTATACTTGAACCCATAAAAATATGAAGACATGACAACGCTGATTTTATTAAGACACTCTTTCCTGCCACATTTAACCGTTGCTCCCCCCCAATATTGTATTCTCTTTTTTATTTTCTCCATGATTGTCCTTCATTCATCTGCATTAGATGCTCCTGGTAAAATTGGGATTCCTAAATTTGAATAATTCCACTTTATGACCATTGAGAACCCCAATATCCTTGACATCTCATTCAAAATTGATTCAACACAATTCGAACTACATAATTATCATTTATTTTTACTAACCATGTTACCAGATAGATAAAGGTAGGTGTTTATAATTCTTTTAAAGGAGAGGACTATTATTTTGGGAACACCTCCCAAATTGAGAGAGTGATTTACACATTTAAGATCTCATATGATACTCGATACCACCAAATTGTCTTCCTACTGGGATATATCCTAATTCCTACTAAGTCTTTTAGCCATATTGATGTGACGGAGAGGATATATAGGGTAGCCCTACCTTAATCCTCAAGAGGAAACAAAAAAAATAGTTTGTCGACCATTAACCAATGGTACAATACATGCTTTTATCCACCTTATAAATTCCCTACATAGCCCCAATTTTTCTAACATCAGGAAAAAAAATATTTCCCTACTCGGTCAAAGGCATTGGCTATATCCAACTTTGTCACCATTCTACGCTTGCCTAATTTATTTCTTGAATGAATTGCTTCCTATACAAGAATGATATTATCCAATATTTGTCCCCATTGCATGAATCCTCCATGGTTCTCTCATATGAAATCCAACAATATTTTTTTTACAATTTGGTCATCATGATTTTTGTTAAAATTTTATAAGACGAATTAGAAAGAGAGATTGATCAAAATCAGGTGAAACTTACTATAGCCAAAAAGGTCGAGTTAGTGATTTTTTTGATCTTCTATTTAATTCGAGAATTATTCAAAATCTCCATCATATAATTTTTAATTATAACCCAACAACTTTTATAAAAAAAGTTCAAGAACCCATCAAGGCCTACTGATTTATCTGGGTCAAAATATTGCTATTAGAAATCCAAACAAAAAATTAAGATCCCAATATATTGATAAAATAAGTTAAGACTATCTTCAAGGGGAAAAGGCTAAAATCGTTCGGATATAAGAAAGGAGGGTGGAATGTGAATTTCATTACTCCTACCAAGAATTATTCTTAGAAAAAATTCATTACTGTTAAGTGATGGCGTTCAATACTACAACAAGACTGTTGCAAATCCCAAGGGGTCTCGACTTTAATTGTCAACCAAGTGTTCATAAAAACTTAATAGGGATTAGCACTATGTGTGTAGGATGTAACACGTTCTTAATTTTTTTTTTTTGTCTTATGAAAACAAAAGTAAATGGAAGAAATTTTGTAAAACAGAGAGCATTATGCTTCATATGCTACAAGAAATAGTAAAAATAATAGGGAAGAGGCAGTAACGAGAAAAGATATTATATTTTTAAGTAAAGGAGTACAAAAATCATCATGCTAAAATACAAGTAAATATAATCTACTATGCATTGGAGGCAAACTTAGAGCTAAAAGAAAGCATGGAAACATCATAACCTAATTTACAGAGAAAAAGGAAGTTCTGCTAGAGTAACTACGTCAAAGATTATATAAGTTTTATAGGCTTAGAAATTACATTATTAAGGTATTGGTGACATTATATTATTAAAATTAAGACTAAACATGATTCAGTTGAAAATATAAATTAGCTTTTCATGCAAAACATGATATGCTACAAGTATCAATTTGTTTTCTGTAGGAGATACTCGAGTGAGCAGAAGAACATGTTTAAATGTGATTTTAAGGAAGGATAAGTTTATGAGAAAATAAAGGATGATAAAGAGGTATTTTCCATGTCCTCATGTCTATGAGGGGTAAATTGTTTCACCAAAAGAGTGATTCTATATCTTTTTTTAGCTTTATAAAATACGAATTTATGCAAAACTGAATGCAAAAATGTACGACAACAAGTCAAAAAATAGTAATATAGAAAATATTAATGCATGGGAATGAATTCCAAATTCATAAATTAAATATTGCTTAAATTATTAATATAATATGCATAAAATAACTTGTAAAGTACTAACTCACTAACTTGCAGAAAACAATATTAAAAATTGATATTATAAAAATGAATAGTTGAACTAATGCATGTATAATAAAATTAAAAAGTGGGATCTTGAACACCTAGGGTGTGCCATAAACCAAGGAGTCTCTATCCCTGGAGAGGTAGAAATATAAGAACTAGATTTTGTTTTCATTTATTAGAATATGCGCTCATACATAGGAGACTACAAGATTGGAATGCTATAAAAAATCCTTCACTTGACTTTTGTTTATGTCTAACTTCAAAATTAAACTCCTAATGGGCTTACTCAAGTTTTATCTATAAAAAAATGATTGAGGAGTAGCCTCCAGGAACATGGCGTTTTTTTCCCTCAAAAATCCCTATATAATAGAATCATGTTCCCTCTGACCTCACAACTACAGGGAAGAGTAACAATTGTCATAATCCAAGTTAGTTTATTCATCCTACAATAGGGGAAGGTTCTCATACATTTCTCTTGGATGGATTCCTTGTGATCTATACCAAATATCCTCGTTATCCTTCAAAATGAACACGTTATGAACATGAACTATGATAATAATCTCTTGTGTTCCTAAGAACTTATTAAAGCCAAGAAATATGTTATTAAGTGTAAAAGGAGAGGTTAAATGTGTATATGAAAGGTTATATTGGCCTTAAATTGTAGCTACTTGGGAGGCCCATCATACTCCCCTACTGATCATCCTCTAAGCAACCTAAACATCTTCCTTTTTCCATTGTTCTTCGTTTACTTTCGTAATGGCTTGTCTAAAATCACATATGGTGCTAGATGGAGTTTCCCCTACTAGATGAAAGAGTACATTTTCTTCCATTTCTCTCCATCCCCTTGTTTCTTCCTCGTAACATTGATATTATTGTAGGAATAACACTAAGGGAGAGCTGAATTTATTCCAATCGATTATCATCCATGTCTCTGGATGATTATTTTATACAAGGGATATTTGGCCAATATAGTCCTAAGCCTATTAGGTGAATTGTATATCCTGATCCTCATACTATTTGTCAATGTGTGCCATATCCTTTATAAGGATGTAAGCTTCCCTCACCTAATAGCCTAAAGGTATCCTCAAAGTAGAGGATTTCATCTTCTTGCCTTTATATACAAATTGTTTCCAAATTAAGATATCTTTATATTAGTTCATTGTTTGTGATGGGGAGATGTTGTGGTGGATGCTCCAACCTAGCCCATAATGGTTCCTCCATTTCCTTGGATAATTATCTAGTTACCTCCTCTATCATGATATATTCATGCATTGGCCATGACGTTAATGCCATAAATTTTTCATCACCCAAATAAAACAATTTCACACCATAAGTTGATGTCATGAAGCACCAACGATTGTGCATGTAGAATTATGAAATATTGGCCTTATCCTCAATGTTGATCTAAAGGAAAAATTCAATAAATTATATAATATTTTGAAGAGGGAGAAAACCATTTTGTGCTATAACTCTGAATTGGAATTGACACCATTAATAATTTAAAAATAAGAAATAGGTATTTTAGGGGAGTCTGTAATTCAGAGCTTCCATGGACAAGTGTGTTATAATTCATAGGTAAATTTTAAGAGTGGGAATTTGTTCTTCTTTCACTTGTAGTAGTATTTAGTGTCAGAAAAATCGGAAAATTAGAAATATTTTATTGTTCTTGATTATTTAATTGTGATGTTCTTTAATTCTTATTATATTTTTTTTGTATTCTTTCTTCTTATTTCATAAAGAAATTATCAAAGAAAAATCACATAGATCAAGGACACCATATGTAGGCCAACACCCAAGTCAAAACCCTGCTCTAGCAGAAAACCAAGTAAGTAGTTCTTCCTTAAACAGTATTATTGAGACTCTAGATCTTCACTCACACTTCCTCCACACCAAGTCATCCTTCCTTTTGATCCTCCTTTTTGACCTAGCAACAATAGCATAAACACCAACACTATGGAGCACTTCCTTCGACCTTAATTCTTGAACATTGATCTTGGAGAATCTCTTTAATCTTGCTTCTAGGCATTTGATTTTAACCCAATACAAATTTTGAAGGCACCAAAACCTAGCAAAATCAATTTCGATGTATTCTCCTCTTGGAAGTAGCAAGATGCAACAATTGGAAGAAAATACCAACAAAAAATAATGGGGGACTTTGATATTCCAATATAGGGAATGTGGGGGAGAGAGAGAGATGAAAATTTTTTGGTTTTTCATCAATCCTTCAGCTTATCCATACTCGCACTTCTTTTGACCCCTTCCTTGACTTCACACTTTTTCCCTTATGCAATAGTAGATATCGAATTTCTCTACGAGTGAGTGAGTCCTACAAATTATAAAGACCTTCCTTATGAAAATTTTTGTACTGGGAAAGGTCCATTATGTGACTGTAAGGGCAATAAATGTGATACTGAATTGCCTCACACGGAGTGAAAGAGTTGTTAAAATGGTTGGAAAGAATTAATTATTCAAGAGAAAACAAAAAACCATTAAGAGATATTTTATAAGAAGAAACATGTTCTCAATTTCACACCAAAATCAATCATAAGAGCAAACATAACAAAAGATAAAACATAAACGAAGAATGAGGATATATAAAATGTATAATTTCCAAAATCAATCCTAAGAGAAAGCATAATATACATGTAGGATGCAAGGTTAGTATAAACTCTATTTCACATCCTTTATTTTAACATTTTTAGTTCTATTCAATATTAGATTATGTATCTTGAATATATTTCCTATAGCAAGAACACATTTCTTTTAGTAGCATCTAGTGACTTTCAATCAATATATTTCATTCCATTATTTGTTAAATATAGATTATACAATTTATGTAGTAATACTTCATTTTGGCAAATTTTACTTCATTTTGGCAAATTTGTTTAGTTATTTTTGAAATACTCTATTTCTCACAACATCACTTGAAACACTTATTTGAATAGTTTATGATATTTTACCATCTGTTAAGCAACAGATTACTTTTGTTTTACTATAATCAATAATCTGCAAGCTGCAATACTTACCTTTTAACCAACTACTCGATTACCAATTCCAAACTACGAGCGTGTCATCACCCCACCTCAATGATTATTCCTTTTCATTTCATTGATACAAAAGAATTGTTAATCCCTTGTAATGATACAAATTTAACTTTATATCGTTCACAATTCAAACCAGAGGAAGAGGAAGAGAGAGTATGGTAGGAAGAGGAAGTAATTTCCATAACCTTCCGGTTAAAACCACTTAAAACGCTAGTTCTGAGTGATGGGCGTAATCCTATGGATGTTGCAACCTACGGCCATAATCTTGCTGAGTTGGTAAATTCCTGCGTACCATATCTGCATACCGACCACCATTAGCATATCTGCGTGCGGGTAGATCCATGTTTGCAAACTGACCACCGTTACCATTTCCGATGACAAGCGGTGGAAATAACGCTGGATTTGTGATGACAAGCGGTGGATGTCTAATTTTAGTTCGAGGAACACGTTGCCTATGAAGCCCCTGTCCCTCCTCTGTGAGTGGTTGTTGTGTTCGGCTTGTCAGGGGAGGTCCAATTTCGAAATCAAGCAACTCAGGATTCTTGTCTACCAATTCCTTCAATGCTTCCTCCTTAGCAGCCAGAGCCTCATCATCCGCTTTTGGGTTATAGAAACGGAAACACCTATTGCATCTTGGACAGAATTTGCCTTGTGGGCGCAGTGGCAGTGGCTGTTGATTACACACATAATAACATGTCCGAAAATCCCTTTCCGCAAACATAACACATTGTGTTTCCACACCTACACTTCACCATATTGCATCTGTACACCTTCATTAAATCCACCTCGCAAGTGTTACATTTTCTTATCACAGCTTTCCTCATCCTCTCTTCAACTGCCCTCCAAGGAGCAGTCCCACATTTTTTGTCAAACTCTTCACAGCTTAATGGTAAGTGACTCCGTCTCTTGCATTGGATACAGGAAGCATTTAAACATTTCACGTTTGGACAATCCAAGACTTGTACACACTTGTCTATTTCATATGGAATGTTACAAAATGGGCAATAAACCAAATTTTCAATTTGGGCTTCAACAATAGTATCTTGGGCCACACGATATTCATATTTTTCAATAACATCATCTGGGATAACTTTCCAAATATCTAGCAAAGGAATTGACTCCTTGCAGTGATAAATATCCATGCAGGAAAGAGAGCCATGTGCATGTGTTCTCCCACTTCCATAAATGATTTCATCGACCTGCCTCCTTATACATTTAAAACAAAACTGATACCCATCTCTACACTGTACCATATTTTCAGATTGATAGTCCCAATAGCAACAAGCACATTCGACAGCCGTTGCTTCAACCACTACTGTCTCTGCTTCGATAGTCTTTATTGGAATGACTGAGCTCTCTCCTGTAAGATGATCTTTCTGCTTCGCTGCTCCTCCTTTGATGGTCAATTGCTTCTTTAATTATGGCATTAATCTCCTCTCTGTCGGAATTACGGAGCTCATGTCTTCTGAAAGATGATCTATTTGCTTCTCTGGTCCTCCTTTCATGGCCACTTGCTTCTTTAATTATGGCCTTACCCTTCTTGTCCTTTTCCTTTTGGGAATTAGGAATCTGTCTCGCCAAGGAAGATCTTTCAGCTTCTCTGCTCCTCCTTTGATCCCCTACTCTCATGACTTCTGAAGGTCCGTCGTTTGACAAATCCAAAGCAACTAACTTTTCTTCGATAGAAATAGGCCCATTGTGTCAAGATGATGATGAACGTGCGGCCATAGTTCCCAAACTTTGGTGAAGATTTTTTTATTAGTTGTGAGGATATATGGTTTACATATATAATTTTTTTTCTTGTAGATTTATTTAAAAAAATGTTATAAAATTAATTAAAATCAAGTATTTATAAAATATTTTGATTGTGAAATAATTTATATTTTTTGGACATGTGATATTCATGAGCCATGGTATGGTCTCATCACCATTTAACCAAGACCCAACAGACATCGTAAAATATTTTTATCGTTAAATAAGTTATGGATTTTGGGCATCTCGTATTCATATGCATATTACTTTTAACTTTTTATTTATTACTTTTAATACTTATTTTTTTTAGTTTAGCCAACATATATGCCTACACATTTACCCCTATACATATATACTTGACGTACACATACCCCCACACATATAGACCTACCCCCATACATAGACTTGATGTGAACCCCACACCTACGCCCACACTAGGTTTTAGATTATTTTATATTACTTTTATATTACTTTTATTTTTATGTAAGGGATCAAATCTAAGCTGCAAACCTCTTTTTTAAGTGAAAAACTTGAGGAAAGGTTTGTACTTCGAGATATTTGATTACCCTTGGGCCTTAATAGATAAATTTTTTATACTGGATTAGGTTGGTTTAATTGTTAATAGTTAATATTAGTTTTTTTCACATCTGCATCAAAAATGTAGTTTATTTTTTACATATGATGCCGGAGCATTTGCTCTAATTCAAAAGCCCAAGAAGAAATCAAACCTTAAGGTCTTAACATTTGTTCAAAAAGGAACTATTGTAAAGAGACAGTGTAAAACTCATGTAAAAAGTATTTTATTTCTTAGTGAGCATTGATAGGGAATATGCTCAGTTGTTAGGTGTCAATGAGTGTTGAGTTAATGTAACAAATCCCCTTAAGAAATGGGATATTAGAAAGAATATTTGTTGTTTATGGTAAGAAGATAGAAAAGTCATAAATTATGATTTCTTTAAAGTAGAAGTGGTTACAAGTTTGTAGGAGTTGAGAGAGGGCAGATAAGCTCTACATTATATTATAAATTTAATTGTATATGTATAATTTAATTTATTAATGAGAAATTGAATTCATGTGAGTGATCCATAACAAGCAATCTAGTTTGTGTAATAAAACGTTGTTTTTATTAATTTTGATGAATGCTCAATGAATGAATAAGTCTTACTCTGTGAATAAGACTTAATGACTGGGTAGAATCATGTGTGATTCTACTGTAGAGCGAGTGGATGTGAGTGCAGGTCGAGAAAGAAACTGATGGCAGGCTCACCCTGCCTTTACCCACATTTTCTTAGCCAGCTATGCATATAAAATGCATCTCTAAAGTATTACCCAAATAAAACTTCAATGTCTGGAAAATTCACACACTATCATTCGCGGAAGCTCCTTCTTAACAATCATTTTACTATGATTATAAAATCATCACATAATTGGAAGCTCTCTTTTAATTATAGTCTTATGGTTATGAAACCATATTTTAACCTTTCTTGTCATCATTCAATTTATATTTAAACACCAACAACCTTCATACGAAGGTTACTTCACAAATGTAAACCTTCGTCAAAAGTCTTAGAAAAAGATTTAAAACCCCAATGGTTTTATTTAAATCCACAACTTTATAAACCCAATTCCCAAAGATTTATAATTCATATTAATAAATCAATTTTGGTTCCATTATGTATATGCGCTCTTGCCTTTTTAAACAAACTTGACATTGGCTAATCAAACCAATACTTATGGAATTATACATTCCAATATCTACCCACCTTCACGGCATTAATTTAACTTGCCATCATACATAAATTCAAATATTGAAGAAAGCCAAATGTCAATATAAAATCATGTTTGGGCCCACGTACCTTCTCAATGGCAATGAGATACGTCATTCAACACTTGTGACTTAAAAAACTTGCACCAGATATTAATCAAAGGACTTTGCACTCCCGTTTCCAATCTAAGGGTAATTGCGCTACCAAAATGCTCGAATTTTAATTCTCAGATTTCACGTGAAAAAAATGGTTTTTCGAATACCATCTTTGCCACATGTTTGTCAAATACCATAATCGTGTTCTAAAAGCCAAATTTCTTACCAGTTGGAAGACCACGCGATACTGCTTCTTTTCGATTTATAAAAACCGCCTTCACTGTTCATTAAACTCTCGGTTCCGTTCTTGCTCTGCGTCTTTACTCATGATTATGCCACCCATCTCTGCATCCTTAATTCAGATTCACTTATCAAAACACGACTTCTGATTGCTTGAAATCAGATTTCAATAGAATTTTAGTTCAATTCCAGCTCTGCATTTAACGCTGCAATCAGACTCATGCTAACGCTACAATTCAACGCTCTCTCTACATCTTGGAGGTTCCGTTCGCCCTTCCGATTCATGTTTCACTCAAGGAATTATTTCCTTTACTTCATTTCAAGGCTCGTAACCTGCAAATTACACAAATATTCCATGCCTTCAATGGTCAATTACTGGTTCACTACCATCAATTTCTAATTCTCTTTGGATGTTCTCACTTTTGATTTGTGTGCTTTCTCCAACATATGAAAAACCTCTTCTTTGATTTTGATGGCTCTCGGCAACACTCATGCTATTTCATGGCTTTTATCCTTTGTAATTTTTTCATTTAATCCCATAATGGTATCGATTTATCTAAACAAATCCCTATCATCGTATCCAAGCCAACATACCAAATACAAAACTTGAATTTAAGATTCGAATCCAATTCTCCTCATGCGGAAATCAATTTTTCTAATAATCGATACACCAATATACATATTTACACAGAATTGTATACAAATTTGCACCTGATACCCATTGATCAGTCAATTTTGAAACTTCCACATGATTTCAGCATCACGTCCTCCTTCTGAGGTTTCTTCCGCAATTCCCACATAGTTTAAAATAACTCCTACGTCCTCAGTTGCAATTTAACTCTGCAAACCATTCTTAACATATTTTCGGCCGCGCCCTTGTATTCAACGCTCTACTGTACTATGTGTTCTTCCTTCCATGATTCAAAGAAATACACAAAAATTCTTCACACAATATAAGCTACAGCGCTTATTTCTAAACCGAACCTCAATTCTGGTTCTCTTTCTGTGTAATCGATATTTGCAATGATCGATACACCCACTATATGTCTTGTAGATTTATATGTAACCTTATATGGTTTTCAATCACGAAGTTAATTTAAACATCAACTTCCCAATTCATATGTAGAATCTCACTTTAACTCCAATTACAGAAATTAAACCTACAATTTCTCAATCCACCAATACATATGATTCTGAAATGAACTTTCATATAAACAAATGAATTTACTTACAGAAATCTCTTTTCTCGGTCTGATTTTCAAATCATTGGCCCTTATTACAATTTCTTGAAGGCTTGACAAACAAAAAATCTATTTGTCCTCTTCAACTCCTGTCTGCTACTTCTCTCTCTATTCTGATATGTTTTTCCTTTGAGGCTTATTACATTTATACAATAATGTTCAACCAATTTAGGTCCAAATCCCTTTAATAACTCAACAAAGTCCTCAAATATCTTAACATCCCTACAATATAGATTTATCCCTAAAATCTTGAAACTAAATCTATCTTAGGTTTCATAATTAATTCTTAGATATCTCAAATCTAATTTCTCTCATGTTCTCCAAATTATTTGGGAACATTAACAAACCCTCACAATAATTAATTAAAATCTCTCAAAAATGCCATTAATATTTACATAAAATTAATATTTTCTCACAAACATAAGACCCCCTAGGTTTAATAAAATACAAAGTATTTTCCCGAATCTAATGCTCCTGCATCAGACTCCTAAGGTTTAAAATGATCTTGATCTCCTGATCATGTGTTTTAAGTCTTTGTCCGCATGTATCCCACACTTTGTTTTGCAATTTATCATTTGTTGTTGCTTGTTGTTTTTCTCCAGGTCTCCATATCTTATGCTCCCTAGCTCCACTGGCTGAACTTTCATAATCTGTCTTTGTCTTCATTTTACTGTTGTTGTTGCTTCTCTTCCTTACTGATGTATTCCTCAAAGATAATTTCATCATTAGCTTTCTTATCTGTTCAATTTCTCTATCCAATAATTCTTCGGATTGCTGATTTTTTTCTTCTCTTTCTCTTAATTGCTGAGCCCTTGCTTGCTGAGCTCTAGCTTGTCGAGCTCCTACTGCCACCCAGTCATCCTCACCCTCTTGTATCTGTAGTTCCCAATTCTGGAATTGAGAATTCTTTTTCTGCACTAAATCTTGACTATTCAGCATCATTTCTAGCAACATAACGTCCTCATCCCATGGATTAGAAATTTCCACAGAATTTTCTTCTTCCTTCATTTGACTGCTCAACTGAATCAAATTTTCTTCAGCACCTGCAACAACACCTGCATTCACAAAACACTTGTTAAAATAAAAATCATAAGGCCTCAATGCCTTACTTTCCTCTGCCATCACTTCAGTATGTTCTCTTGAATTTTCTTCCTCCTCTATCAGCATATCAGTATGCTGATCTAAACTTCCCAAAGGATTGTCTGAAGAATTCTCAAGACTATCAACTAGTCTTCTTTTCTTCACACCATCTGCCTCCATGATTTTTTCTTGTTCACTATGATGAACTCTGCCCTCTACTACAATCTCCCTATCATACTCTCAATTCTCCAACAAATATTCCATCAATGCAATTTCTTTGTGGCATTGCTGAAGCATTTCACCATCATGTACCATCCCTGCATTCACATACAAACTTTCAGTTTGAAATTCACAAAGTTTAATAGTCTCAACTGTTGGTTTATATACCAGCTCTTCAAGCTGATCCTCTTCTTCATTCAAAAGAACTTCCTCTTGTACTGTAACAACTTCAAGTACAAACGCATCACTTCTTTCTTCTTTAGAGTATTTATCTCTTGAAAGTTTCTTTTCCATAATTGTGAAAGCTTCACAAGATTGTGCATCCTCCTCAGTAAAACCTGTAATAACATCACAATTGTCAATTACAAAATACAATGTTTTACATTATCCAATTGATCTGGATCTACCCAATAACTCAGGAAATCATTAACAATTTCCTCTTATGTTTCACCAATGGAAACTCCCACTTTCAACTCAGCTGCTCTGAGTTCTATACATCCCAATTGTACATTCATCCTTTGTTCTAGCTTTCTCAGCTTCTCTGCAAACTACATGTTCATTTGTCGTTCTCTCTTCTGTTATAGCCTCTTCCACTTTATTCTCTTCTTCATGAGCCAACGAACTCTCTGTCTTTCCTCTATTCTCATCTTTATTTCATTAAACTATTCCCTGATCTCAACTAACTCTTTGTCATATTGTTCATTAGCTAATTGCTGCCTCATGCCATTTGTCTTCGCATCTTTCTCCCCCTTTCTGATGTGGTCTCTCTCTGAACCTTTTCTCTTTCCTTTATGACTTTCAATAGTCATCTTCTTCTCCATGAGTTCCTCACTCATAAGCTGCACCAAGCCTCTACAACAGCAAGCTCTCCTGTTGCCACTTACCTCAGCAATCCTTTCCTTCAGATTTGGTCTTTTGGCAAGTACTGGTTCTCCTTCTACTGGAACCTTTTGATCATTCTTCATTTCTCCTTCAGGCTTCTCTCATCTACAAATTTTTAGAACATAATTGTCATATTCATTCAACCTCTGTTGAATCTCTTCAGGTTTTTCCACATTCACCTACAATCCTCTACTCGACTGCTTCATCATTTCTTTCCAGCTGTGATCTGCTTATTTCTTCTGAGATTTCTTTAATATGCCTTCAAAAATGTATTTTATTTTTTACATATGATGCAAGAGCATCTGCTCTAAGTCAAAAGTCCAAGAAGAAATCAGACCTTAAGGTCTTAACATTTGTTCAACAAGGAACTATTGTAAATAAATATTATAAAACTCATGTAAAAAGTATTTTATTTCTTAGTGAGCATTGATAGGGAATATGCTTAGTTGTTACGTGTTAATGAGTGTTGAGTTAATGTAACAAATCCCCTTAATAAATGGGATATTAGAAAGAATATTTTTTGTTTATGCTAAGAAGATAGAAAAGTCATAAATTATGATTTCTTTAGAGTAGAAGTGGTTACAAGTTTGTAGGAGTTGAGAGAGGGTGGATAATCTCTACATTATATTATAAATTTAACTGTATATGTATAATTTAATTTATTAATGAGAAATTGAATTCATGTGATTGTATTATGTCTGTGTTATGACTTGAGTTATCCATAACGAGAAATCTAGTTTATGTGTAATAAAACAATTTTTTTATTAATTTTTATGAATTCTCAATGAATGAATAAGTCTTACTCTGTGAATAGGACTTAATGACAGGGTAGAATCATGTGTGATTCCAGTGTAGAGGGAGTGGATGTGATTGCAGGTCGAGAAAGAAACAAATCCAAATTATGGATTCGTAGAAGTTATACATAGTAGTGAACTTTATTCGGATTGGGACAATGTGTAAGTTGTGCCACAAGCGTGGAAATTCCAAGTCCTAATGAATTCATAAATACAAGTAATCTCAGGTGGAATTATCGAATGGAGTAAATGGAATTGCAGAGCGGCGATAGTCAAAAACAGAGAAAAGATTAAGGCAGTGAACCCGTAGAATATTTCCAAAGGTAGGGAATAGACGACAACGATTAAATCGCAAAGATGTGAGCGAAGATCGACGGTTGAGATGGAATTCATAAGTTAAATTAGGGAAGTTGTGAATTGGACACATGCTAGGAGGACGATACAGGTGCACACGCGCTAGGATGACAATACGTGCCAGCGGGGTCCATGCGCATATCTCATATTGCATGTGATATGGCCAATTAGTTAATGATATCAAAATTTATAAATAAATACTAGACATAATTAAAATAACCTTACTTATATATAATTTTGAAGCAAACAATATCCTTGAACACACCCCACCACCAAAACCGGGAGACGACATAAAAATATTCTTAAAATTAATGAATACATTTTTTAGTAGTTGTGAGGATACATGGTTTATGGTTTAGATATATCTTAAAAGTAATGATATAATATTTTTTCTTTTAGATTTATTGAAAAAATGTTACAAAATTAACTAAAATTAAATATTTATGAAATATTTCAATTGTGATATAATTTATGTTTTTTTTGGCATGTGGTATTCATAAGCCATGGTATTGGCCTATGGTATTGTAACAAAGCTTAATTACATGTTAATAATATCCACCATAAAGTGGTTGTGAATATCCATGGTTAATAATAATGACATATTGTTGTAAAATATTTTGATTGTGAAATGAGTTATGCATTTTGGGTATACGCCACCGTATTGGCCCATCGTATGGTAACACAACTTATTCAGAAGTTAATAGAAAAATTAAAATATAAAAAATTGAATTTAAATTAAAAAAAATAATTATTATTAATTGAGGCCAAATTTAAATGTTTACATGCATTCGGATCTGTACTACTTTTAACTTTTATTTATTACTTTTAATGTTTTTTTTTTTTTTAAATTTATGCAACATATATCCCTAACATTTACCCCTATACTGGGTTCATATTAACAATATATTAAATTTGGTAAATGTTAAATGTTAAAAATTACATGTTAAATGTACACACTTAAGTCTACCCCACACTAGGTTGTAGATTGTTTTATTTTACTTTTATTTTTAGTTTTATGTAAGGGATGAAATATTTGAAGGTGAAAACGTCTTTTTAAAGTGAAAAAATTGAGGAAAGGTTTGTACCTAGAGAGATTTGATTCCCCTTGGGGATTAATAGATCAAAATTTTATACGATATTAGGTTGGTTTAATTGTTAATAATTTTTTACATACATGGCCAAAAGAAATTAAAACATTTTTTCCAATGTCTACATACTACTATTTTGATCAAAAAAGTATTATACTCCCTCCAAAAGTACCCTATGACCTAAACAATCTTACAAAACATTGAAACTAGATAAAACTATCCTTTAGTGATCTAAAAGGACTATATTAGTTTTTTGTGCTAAGTATCCTTTCAGTTATAAAATATGTACAAATTTGTGTGCACTTGTTTTCTTAAGGAATGAGTAATTTATCCATGAAACATAAATTAATTTGTGAGTTTTAAGCATTAAATAAGCCTAATTAACACTAAAAAAAAGTGTATAAAAGAGAAATAACATCAAGGATAGGATTTACACAACATGCATGATGAATCAGTTCACCTGTCCTCCGCTACATTTGCTATTCCATCTCCCAATCGCATGTCCCTCTTTGTCATTATGATAAAATCTGGAAATAAATGTGTCTAAAAGCATCCAATGATTTTTCTCTCTGCACCAATAGCTCCAGAATACTCAAATAGATCTAGCTAGGCTCTTGTATCACCCAAATTGGTCAAAAATTGACCTCCCTAGCCATTTTCCCAATCACAGCTACAAAACCTCCACTAATTTTGGAGAACTACACTTATCCGCAGCTAAGTCTGCAAAATACCCAAAATTTTAAGGCAGCGCTAAAGGTTAGCAGAACTGATAGTCGTGGCAATAAATTTCAGGGTTAGGGGCAAGAGTGGCCACATGCCAATGCCCTTAAACCTCGCGATTCCCATAACTCTACATATAACATGATTGGAGTGGAACCGCGATGGGGGTAGAGTTCCCTAAACCTGTTATAATGACCATAATAGTCAACATGGTGTTCAAACTTCCTGCATCTGATATGGTTTTAAAGGCCACCAGGGTGATGGTTCTAGAACTGTCGACTGCAACCACCATCACAAGTAGCTCCAACTGTTAGCATGTTATAGCTTTGGAGTGCCGGATGTTAAGGTTTTCGTAACCATCTATTTTCAACATTTTTTTTCAGGTGAATGTTATCATGTGATCAATCAAACGGACCAACCTGCTGACGGTTTCCCTCCCTACCCCCCCAAAATACAATTTTAACACAACATAAAATTGTGTGGTGAATTATAAGGGTAAGAAACAATGAATAACGGAGTTGGTGGAGACTTCTACAAGCATACCAGAGGTCATGGGGTTGAACCCACCACACCCCAACCATAAATTTAATTTGTTTTATAGGGGACACATGGCAGCCTCCAGGTTGGCCACGTGTCACCCATCTAATGGCCCACAACATGATTCGTACAATCCAAATCAATGACCCAGAATATGACACTTGGTGAAACCTGGTTGGATTGGGAAAACATAATATTCTTAGGAATATTCTACCTTCTGTTGATTGTACCTGCATGCTGACTGGGCATCCCAGTCACTCTTGTCACAAAATTTTAGTTGTTTTGGAAAACAATGAGAACGCGATATCTCCCTCATACGACATCAGTTTTTCGAACGATTCAAGGTGTCGGAATCAAAACAATGAGATATACCCTGTCGCTCAAGTTTGGTACAGTTTCGAGAAATTTCAATTTTGAGAAAAATTCACGATCTCCTGATCACACCTCCCCATTGGGAAGCTTTTGGACAGCCAAAAGACTTTAATTACCTATTCATTAGATGAGGGTATAGCTCCCTCACCTTCCTAACTTCCATCCACTTTGCATCACTTGGCTTACTATCTTTGAGCACAACTCGAAGGTAGTTGACACTTCCCCTTTTAGATGCTCTTGTCCTCCTGTCAAGGATGGTATCCTCCTTCATCTCGTCTAGAAATTATGTCGAGAAATCATTTATCGATGGCAGCTGAACACCACTCCCTTGATCGTCGATCAAAGGGTGCTCATACAAACGTATATTTTCAACATTCAAAATTGAATACATTTGCATATATGAAGGAAAGTCAAGTTGAAATGCATTATTACCAACTTGCTTGAAGATCTGGAATGGACCATAGCGAATGGGCTTGAGCTTTTTACCTTCTCCTTGCATTCTTTATTTTCTTATGTGCAACCATACCTCATCTCCTTCTTGAAACTTGTGATCAACTCTATGTTTTTCATGCCTCTCCTTGTATTTTCTTTGACTTTTCTCAAGTTATTATTGAACTTGTTGATGAATAATCTAAATTTTCTCAATGAAATTTCGAGCCTTGTCAATATCACTATGCTCATCAATTACAACACCCTTCTCAAAGATGAAGTTTAATGGTGATTTCAGCAACTACCCAAAGCATGCTTCAAAAGGTGAAGTCTCTGTAAAAGAGTGCTTGACCCTATTGTAAGCATGTCGAATGTAATGTAGTTGTTCATCCCACAACTTGGTATGTTTTTTGCAATTTCCTCTCAATAGATACACATCGGTCCTATTCACCACCTCTATTTGGCCATCAGTTTGCAAATGAAAAGAAATACTCTTTTTCAACTTTGTGTCCATCGTCTTCCAAAGATTGGACCAAAAATTTCCAATGAACCTTGAATTTGTGTCATTAACAATAGAAGTTGGAAATCCATAATGAACACATACATGTTGAAAATAAAGTTCAGTAGTTTGTTGAGGAGTTATGGTTTTCTTACATGGCATAAGTATACACATTTTACTGAATCTATCGACAACTACATAAAGATAATCATGATGTTTTCTTGACATAGGTAGCCCTCCAAAAAAGTCCATGGACACACTCTCCCATGGCCTTGTTGGTACTGGTAGTGGCACATACAACCCAAGCTTCGTATTGCTAGGCTTTCTTTTTGCACACATAGAACAACCTCTTATAAAATGTGACACTCTATCTATCATGAGAGGCCAATTGCAATACCTCTGTAGATGCTCCACTGTTTTTCTTATCCCAAAGTGTCCAGCAATAAGAGACGAGTGAGCCTCTATAATGACACTAAGCCTCTCTCCTTGTGGTATACACAACTTGCCCAAATGAAACCTCAAATTCTTAGGCATGTGATAATCATTTTCCTCAACTTGATTCCCTTCACTCAAACTAGCATGCACATCTTGAAAATCAACATCATGTGCATATTTTCCACGTAACTCTAATGTACAATAGAATCATTTTTAAGGAATGTAGAAGCGCTTATGCTTGGTATTGAAAGAATATCAACAAATTTATTGAAAATACCTTTGTTTTACCTTATAACCAAGTGAAACTATTGAAGAAATCCCATCCACCTGAAATGTCATGATTACTGGAATTTTGTTTGCGACTGCAAATACTGTAATGGTTGGTGATCAGTATGTATAATCACCTCATTATGCATAAAATAGTGTTTCCACTTCTTGATGCTTTGTGACAACGCATATAGCTCTTTGTCATATGTAGGATAATTAGTTACAGTGCCATTGAATGTTTCAGAATAAAACGTGATAGCCTTACCATGTCGCAAAAGTACTACAGCCATGGCATAATCACTAAAATCTCTTTGTATCTCGAATGGTTGTTTAATCACCTCCAGATTTTAATCATTAAACCTTCAAAATCAAATGCTATAAATGTCCCACAATGCTATTATCTACTCATATAGAATGAAATGATCAGAAGAAGAATGAAAAGAAAAAGCTCAAAATGATATGCTATTGTACAAAATCTATCATCTCAAACTTTATAAGAATTATAAGAAAGGAATAGTTAAAATGAAGGAGCGCCTATTAAGGGTTTTAACTCTTATTTACACACATAAAAAGAGACCTGCTACTTCAATACTTCATTTTATTCAAAGACCGGAAATATATTATGTAAACTAGAAGACATATCAATATCAACGAATGCTAGAAGCTCGCTTTTCATTCATTAATCACTTGAAATCTCAATACAAAGATCACTGTTTGGAGGTCCCAAAAACCGGAACCCCTTCTCCTGTTCTTCTATCTTCTTTTATGTCTGCTATCTAATCTAACTAATTGTTATGATCAGTTTTAAAACTGATTCTTGGAAATTTTGGAATTAATTAAAATTAAAAAATTCTTCTTTTAATATTATGTATATATAGTATATAATATAAAACCAAAAAAAATAGGATTGGAAGTTAAAAGAATGAATGGTGTATTTTGGGTCCCACCATTACACCCTTTTGACAAAATCACCCATGGTTTTGAGAACCAAAAAAAACTGCCTACGGAAGCACTTATAGCAGTTTCTTGAGAAAATATTGATTGATGCTGTAATGCATCGTAACCGTAGATTTACACTTGGAAAATCAACTGCGTCAACATAGCTATCTTCCACTTTGCTTCATGACGTCATTGCGGAGGCTCCTGCAGTACAGCGGCAAACTTTGGCTAGTCCCCCCCGCAAAGAATCTACACCGTTGATCGTTGTTTACCCCGCGGTCAAACAGGTCAACTGTGAGGGCACTTGATTCAGTAACTCACGAGCTCTTTGTGCCTCTGCATTTTATCATTTGGTTATAATCTTCAATACTTGCTACTTCCGCTCGGAGACTTGCTCGACGTTTAAACATGAAACTATAATATACATCCAAATAAAGTTTAACAAGAAGCTTAATTTGCATCGAGCTTTTATAACAGATTCAAATCACGAATGACTGCTCCAAATATCTGCCTTGCAATGAATTAAGTCATCCAATAGAGGTGAATCATTGACCAACATATGTTGATCTTGCGATTATTTTTATTTGAACATGTTCCAATTCTTTTTAAATCTTTAATAAATTTTTCCTCAAGAACCTTGAATTGCTGAGACCCTCTCTTGACTTTTAGCTGAGTCGAATTGGGCTACAACAATGTGCATGAACTACATCATATAAATATGATTTAAACTTAGGATCACAATCCTAAAATTATTCATGATTAATATCAAGTTTAGGCTTAATCAGTAGAAGAAAAAATTTCTTAATAGAATTCACCAGCGTCCTTACATGTCCATCATTTACCATTTCAATATTTGTCTTCTTGCGATGTGATTTAACAATGTACTCCTTGCCATCTTTGAATAAATTGTATTTGTTCTCATGGAAATGGAAGATCGCTTTCCTGTCATACAAGTAAGGACTGTCCAAAAAAATACCTTTAATATCAAGCGGAATCACATCAAATTCAAATCTATCAACAAAATGTGTAGTTATTGCAAACCACAATATGCACTTCTTTGAAACCTCTAAATTTGCATCCTTACAAATCCACCCAAGTGGATATGGTTTTGGATGTGTAATGGTCTCAAGATTATGGTTCTTAATGAAGTATTCAGAGATTAAGTTTTCTTGTGACCCACTGTCAAACCATGTGTCAATCTTGGTATGTTTGGATATGACCTTCACATGAAACAATTCAATTCTCTCTTCTTCATTTCGAGCTTATATGGGACAATTTGATGTACTAGTACTGGGTTTATTTTCAATTTCTTTGCCCTTCAAGTTCTTCAATCCCATGGCTCTAATTTTAGATTCATCACCTGAATCCTCTCCTAAACCATGTTGAGTTATAGTTGTTGTTTTCTGTTTCCCTTTCTTGTTCTAATGTTTCGGCCTCTTTTCAGGATGTAATTTCCAACAATTTTTCTCTTCATGGCCTTCTCTTGAAAAATGTTTGCAAACCAACTTTTCTCCCTCTTTCTTGAAATATGCATTCTTTTTTCTCTTACCTTTTGAGGTCTTTTCTTTGTTTTTCTTCTTAAAAGGTTTCTTCCTACCCTCGTCAGTAATGTTTTTCCCTCAAGCTTCTAGATGTGTGGCCTAAACACAAACTTCATCTAGGCTTGTAGGGTTAAACATGAGAACAATATGTCTTAGGTAGCTATGTAAGCCTCCTATGTACTTGAGAAAATTATCTTGGCTCTGCAAATATACCCCTAATCAGAGAGCCCTTCGCCTAAATTCTTGGTTGTATTCTTGCACATTATGTCGTTTCAATTGTCTAAACTTTTTGCAGTTCATTATGGCTTTATGCATATGAGCTAATGGATAAAACTAGTGTTTTATTGCAGTAATGGAATCATTGCATGATAGGATAATCTCACCATGATTCTTGATCTCCTCCTTTTTCTTGGCTTCCCACCAAACAAGTGTTACACCTTCCATTCTCAATGAAGCTACTTGAATTTTCGTATCATCATCATGAAGGTTCTGAATTCCCAAATAAAATTCCAATTGCCTAATCCAATTATCAAACTTTTCTGCATTTAATTCACCATTAAACATTCACAATTCAAACTTCACATCAAGTTTTATAAAAGGAATTTTTCCAGTGTTCTTTTAATTTTATGGTTGATGTACTAAAGATGAAGTAGAGGATGATGATGATGATGGTGAGGGTGATTATGGTGACTTTCCACTATCTCCATTTCCTGCATTTCCCTTCTTTGATTTATCTTCATCATTGTGACCTCCTAATTATCCATGTCCTTCCTTGTGAAGTTCAGATCCTTCTCCTTCTAGTCTCTCATTCCTTTCTTGATAAAGGAATCTCAGCATTTCAGTCATGTCAAGGAATGCTTTCCTGAAAACCCTTTCTTCTTCTTTGGGATCCACTTCTTCATGGATTTCTCCTTGTACTAGAAGCATCACTAATGTTGCCTCTACTTCTTTTGGAGGTGAATTAGATGGTAGATAATGTGGAAATATTGTCCTCCTTTGTTGTGGCTCACTTTGAGATGCTCTTGCTTCCGCCAATTTTCCTTCTCCTCTCTTATTCGTGAGCCTAGTAAGCATGTGAACACTTGAAAATAGTTAAACAAATATTTTCACATAAAAACACCAGAGAATAAACTCTAGCTCTGATACCAACCTGATCTAAAACAAATTTATTAGTTTGTTGTGCTGACTATCATTTTCGTTATAAAAAATGTACAAATTTGTCCCCGTTTGTTTGCTTGAGGAATGGGTAATTTAACCATGAAACATAGATGAATTTGTGAGTTTTAAGGATGTAAATAAGCCTAATTAACACTTAACATCAGTGCATAACATATAAATAACATCACATATAATATTTACACAGCAGGTATGATGAATCAGTTCATCCCTCCTGGGCTACATCTACTGGTCCAGCTCCTAATGGCATGTCCCTCTTTGTCATTATGATCAAAATTGAAAATACATGTGTTTACACACCTCCAATGCTTCTTTTCTCTCTACCAATGGCTCCAGAATGATCAAAATGGTGTATTTAGACTCCCTTTCCCCCAAATTGGTCAAAAATTGACATCCCTAGCCATTTTCCCAATCATAGCTACAAAACGTCCACTAATTGTGAAGAACTGCAGTTATTCGTAGCCATGTTTGGAAAATACTCAAAATATTAGGGCAGCATTAAAATTTCATTGAATTGATAGTCGTAGCAATAAATTTTAGGGTTAGGGGTGGGGGTGGCCATCTACCGACCCCCCTAAACCCTACGGTTATGATAACTTTGCATATAACATTGTTGGAGTGGAACCGCGTTGGAGGCAGAGTTCACTAAACCTACTACACTAACTGTAATAGTCAGCAGGGCAGTCAAAATTTGTGCATGTGATATGGTTTTAAATTCCATTAGGGTCATGGTTCTGGAACCATCGATCGCAACCACCATCGTAAACCACTCCAACTATTAGCATGTGATGGCTTTGGAGCCGTCGGATGTTAAGGTTTTCGTAACCACCGATTTTCAACAATTTCTATTGGGTGAATGTTATCATGTGATCAATAAAACGGGCCACCGGCGGGTTGGTACTGCTGGCAGCCTCTCCTTCCCCCCAAAATACAATTTTAACAGAACATAAAATTATGTGATGAACTATAAGGGTAAGAGACAATGAATAGTGGAGTTGGTGGATACTTCTGGAGGCGCACAAGGGGTGACGGGGTCGAACCCCCCAGACCACATCCATAATTTTAATCTATCATATAGGGGACATGTGGCAACACTCAGGCTGGCAACGTGTCACCCATTCAATGACCCACAACACAATTCATAGAATCCAAATCAATGACCTAGAATATGACAATTGGCGAAACCTAGTTGGATTGCGAAAATGAAATATTCTCATAAATATTCCACCTTTTGATGACTGTAACTCCATGCTAATTGGGAATCCCAGTCACTCTTGTCAGAAAATTTTATTTTTATGGAAAAATGATTAGAACGTGATATCTCCCTCATACGAAATCAGTTTTTCGAAACGTTAGTGGAACTAGAATCAGAACGATGAGATATACCCAGTCACTTAGGTTTGATATAGTTTAGAGCACTTTCAATTTTGAGTAAGATTCATGATCTCTTGATCATTTAGTATTCATCCCAACAGAAATACTGACTTTAGAATTTATAATTTTAGGTTTGGAGCGAAGAAAATACAAATCCCTTTTTTCCTCTGCAGTTTCCACCGTCGAAAGAGATCGAACTTCATTTTTCTACTCAATAAACATTGTATTCAATTCCTTTTCCACCTCGCTAATAAATCCTGCATGAAAGGATATCAATTGATCCATCTTTAGACTTAGATTATCATAAACCATTTATAGTCTTTCTACCTTCGTCTACAACAAGCTTATTTTCTTATGCAATAGAACAGATTGGGCTTGAGGTTCAACCTTTCCCATCTTCCCCCTTTGGATA
Source organism: Pinus albicaulis (assembly GCA_034641835.2). Taxonomy (NCBI): domain Eukaryota; kingdom Viridiplantae; phylum Streptophyta; class Pinopsida; order Pinales; family Pinaceae; genus Pinus; species Pinus albicaulis. Next base: position 1,319,842,586 of record CM076584.1, on the reverse strand, counting down.
TCAAGGTCGTAATGTACTCCATTGAAACCAAAAAATAGTCCAATTATTGGTTAAAATCCTCCTTCTCAGCATTCAACAAGTGATCCTTTTTATTTTTCACTCTAGAATATATCCTCGCTACCAAAATTTTGAACATGAAATCTCTAATTACTACTAAATCCATAGTGCACTAGCATTCCTTATATACTTGCAGGCCTACCTCATCTAGCTTGTTACCTATCATTATTGCATTGAAACATCCATTAACCTCACACATTCTATGTCCTAAAATCATAACCATAGAATTAATGTCTCTTCGATTGAAATTCCGCTTCATTAAAACTAGGATCCTCAAGCATGTTGTTTGAACTTCAAAGATAGAAATACTAAATATTTTCCTTCATTCAGATTTAATATCAAGAAAATCGGCCTTCAACCTATCCCATATTACTTCTAATATCCCATGGGGTGTACACTTGTACTCATGATCCCAACACTCAACCATGGAGTGGAGACACAAAAGCCCAGAGAATTAATGGATTATAAAACCACTTGGATACTAGTAGGATGATCTCAAATTTTCAACCCAATATTTTCCACTTTAGTGTTAATTAGTGTGCTTAGAACTTGTATTATCATACTTGTAAATAAAATTTTCATGGAATAGCTTCAATAACCAATATTCTATCATCCTAAGTCATCATTCCATGATCTAGAGATACTCCTTTTTCCGGGAGTGAATCCACCATTGTGTTGAGGTGGCTTTTGACGTGGAAGAAATTAAAAACCTCGAACGTTGAAATTTTCAAACTTGTTATGTGAAAAATATGAGATAAAATTTGTGCCTATTTATATTTTATATTGAACGCTTTTTGAATGACTATCATAAATAATTAAAACCATTAGTTGTGTGATGCCTTTTAAAATTACCAATTCCAGCCCCTTCTATACTGCTAAAGAATTTATGTGACTTTTAGACATATGCCCCAATCCCCAAGAATATTTGCTATCTATTTGTTCATTGGGGTGAAAGTAACGACTAATTCTCCAAACTCCCTGGGGTTACCTTTTGAAGGTCCATTAAAAATTAATGAGAAACAACCCTTACTACCTATCCTATTTTTGAATTCCTTTAAGTCCATTATGACAATGTATGGTGATTATATAGGTTACTTATGAATGAATATACTAGCTTGACTTGGAAAATTTCCAAGATTTAGCCAATATTTATTTTTTAGAAACACATCACTTAGATCCCTTGATCACAACCTCTAGGAGATATTGACTTAAAGAGTAACTGAGTTTCTTTGGAGTCTGGAATAATTGAATTTAGATGAACATCATTACATATAGATTAATTCTAAGAAAACCAACCTACTTAGAAAAACCAACAGGTACAACCATCCAACATATCATGGTTATTAAATCAAATTTTCACTTCCATGGGATTTCAATTTTCCATTACTCAAACATTTATTTCCAATTTTATGTAATGGATGTGATATCTTTTCCCTAGTCAAAAGAGATTTTTTAGATCTCGAAAGAGAAGGAGAAGTGTCGAAATACATGGGGGATGTATTCTTCTACCAAATCAGAAATAAAATAGGAAGGGACTTGAATATTTCTTTTCTCGAGGTTTTATGTTATCAATTTATTTGCAAAGACCAATTCCTAATAGAAGAGATTAATTTTTGGCGATCTATCCTTATTCCAAATTCTTCCCCATGTTTTCTCTAAAGGTGAGTGTAGGAATATTCTAATTAACAGTTCAGATCCTACTTACAATTTATATATTCTTCTGACTACCCATCCATATACATCGATCCAATCTCGAATTAGCAATTGGGGTGAAACCTTTCAGTTTGTTGACTACCTTTGACCAAGCTTCCACACCTGACAAATTCTAGCCCATTGCTCTTTGCAATGTCATCTACAAAATCATTTCTAAGGTCATCGCCAACCCACTCAAACCATTGCTTCCTATGCTCATCTCTCCTGAGAAAACAGGGTACATGGAGGGTCGCCAAATCCTGGATGGCATAATCCTCACACATGAGGTCATTCACTCGCTGAAACAGACCAAAAAGCTAGGTATGCTCTTAAACATTGATTTATCTGAAGCTTTTGACAAACTCAATTGGAATTACATTCATCAAATGTTAGCTACTTATGGATTCAACCCTCCTTGGATCAGATGGGTCATGAGCTTAATCTCTTTTTCTTTCTTCTCTGTCTTAGTCAATGGTATCCTGTCCCCTCCCTTCTCCCCCTCCCATGGTATCCGTCAAGGTGATCCATTGTCTCCCTTTCTCTTTGTTATCATGGCTGAGGGCTTGAGTCGCTCCATCAATCATGCTCTCCATAGACAGCGTCTTCGGGGCATTTCAGTCCATGGAGCCCCAACCATCACCCACCAGCAATTTGTGGATGATAATATGCTCTTCAGTCATCCCTTTGCCCTAGAGGCCTCCACCTTTAAAGTCATACTGAATTTGTTTGCTGAAGCCTCGGGTATGACAGTCAATGCATCCAAGTTGTAGGTAATTTTATTTAATACTGCCCCCTCCATTCAGCATCGCATAGCCAGAATCCTCGGATTCTGCATCGCCAAGCTGCCAGCTAAATACCTTGGAGCCCCCCTGATTGATTCTGCCCTCAAACATTTCACTTGGAAAAACCTCCTGGACAAGCTTGAAGCTAGATTATCCTCCTGGACCTTTCGTTCTCTTAACCTCCCCAGTAGACTCACTCTGGTCAAGTCGGTTTTACAATCCATGCCCCTCTATCTCTTTTCCGTCTTGGCTACCCCCAAATCAGTCATCAAGAAAATCAAATCTCTTCAGCGCAATTTTTTGTGGGGTGCCTCGAGACAGAACAGAAAGTGGGCTTTGGTTAAGTGGACTTTGATTTGCCGACCAAAGAATGCAGGCGGCCTAGGACTCCACGATCCTCAGCACAGCAATGCTATCATGGGAGCTAAGGTTTGGTGGAAATGGCTTCCTTCCCCTCTACGCCCTTGGGCGAGGCTGTGGAATGCCAAATATGCCAACCACAGACCCACCTCAGAGCTAATACGACTCTCAGTAGCTGAAGCAGGCTCACAAATATGGAATGCAACTAAACAACACCGCCTCCTAATCAAGGAACACAGCTTCTGGGAGGTCTGCAATGGCCACACAGCTCATTTCTGGACAGACTCATGGCAACAACAACCCAAACTGCTTACCACCATTCAGCCGCCTCTTCAGCCAGACAGGATCACCGCTCTTGATGCTACGGTTCATCATTTCTGGGGGGAGAACCATACTCAAGGTTACAGGCACTGGAAAACGGCAGCCTGTTGTCTCAATCACCAGCAGGAACAAACTTATCCAGCTCTGGAAGCGAAATTAATAAGCAGAAAAATCAGACACTCTGACAAGCCGGACATCCTTCGATGAGGTCACACCTCAAAAGGAAAGTTCACCACTCAGGAAGCCTATGCCTTGCTAACCCAAAACCCAGATCCTATCGATCCCATATGGAAAGATCTTTGGATGTCCTTTCTATGGCTGAAAGTCTCCACGTTCTTGTGGCTCCTTTGTCATAAGAAAATCCTCACCTGGGATAATCTTTTAAAGAGATGTTTTACTGGGCCTTCCCGATGCCCCAACTGCAACAGCTAGGAGGAAGCCATCCAACATATTATGCTTACTTGCCCCTTGGCTGCTTCTTTTTGGGAAACTATTAGTACTAAGTGCAGGAGAGATGGTAGTAGCTCTGAGGATTTAAATTCTATCATTCGCAACTGGCCTGTCGCTCCCTACAGATGTGCTCTCCTCAACTCTCTCTGGCGACTCATCCCCGGGCTCACTTTGTGGACCATTTGGAAGGAAAGGAACAAACAGATCTTCAAGAACCAATGCATTCCGCAAGAGATCCTCTGGAAAAACCTCTGCAACAACCTACAAGAAACCATAGCGCTTCAGAAATGGAATTAGGATGACCTCCCGACTTTGCCTATTGAAAAACAAGTATGGGAAAGTTGGCATCTCAAGCTCAACCTAGTTCCTGTGTCAACTTGCACTCGGGGCCCTCAGCAGGACACTCATGATAACTGGGTCCCTCCCCCAGCAGGCTTTTTGAAGCTTAATTTTGACGGTGCCTCGAAAGGAAACCCAGGGGAAGATGGATTTGGAGGAATCTTTTGGGACCACGAAGGTAACCATTTTCTCATATACCACGGATCGATAGGATGGGACACTAATAATTCCGCAGAGCTGGAGGGACTTTGGCAGGGTATGCAGTTAGCTTAGCAACACAATTTCTTTCCCATTGAAATTGAAGGGGACTCGCAGATTCTTATCAACATGGTCCATAAACTTCTCTCAGGTGCTCCTCCATCGCAGGTTGCTAACAGCTGGAGACTCATGGCTAGGCTAGAACTCATTGCTAGATGGTTACAAGAGCACAAGGCCATCTGTCTCAAGCATACAAGAAGGACGGGTAACAAAGTTGCTGACCTTCTGGCAAACAAAGGTGTTAAGAGTTCCCAAACTCTTTCAACAGGGCCCCTTTCCAGTTTCAATTATAGTGATCTCCTTCAGGAATGCACTCTGTTGGTGCACCAGGATGACATCCACCTGGATGCGGGTGTTTAAGGTTGATCTGACGAGCGTGAGGCGGTGGAGTGGCGCGTGGCATGGCCACATGGCCATCTGCGGGCGACATTTATTCACCTTTGATGCGAGCACTTCTCCAGGCCATCACCCTGCGCGGCATTTATGCTGGTGGGGAGGATGAGATGGCCAACACTTCAACTTGCATCTGTTCGGCTCTTCATCCCTATTCTTCAACTTGGTTTATGGGCTCTTAGAGTGGTCTTGTGGCAACCTGCAGGATTCCATGCCGATGCTATTCTGGCCAGTTTCTTCCAGGTGCTCTCCGGACGTAGAATTGCCAAGCCTCCACACCTCTATGGGTAGGCGCTGCCATTTGTGTTGCTGTCTCAATCTCCTTCCCGGCTTACATTTTTCACACAGTCCCTTTTGTCCCCTTCCTTCAGCTTCTTCACCAGGTTTCTTGGCTCTCGCCCCCCCTCTATTGCCTTCTGTCAACCCCGTTCCTTCTCTTCACCACTGTGACACCATGCCTAGGCTTAGGAATAGGCTGCGATGCCGTTGGGGTAGCTCCCAAGCCTGCACCACCAGTCTTCATCGCTCTCTTTCCTCTAGCCCTCTGTTGTCTTCCTCTGAAATCCTCAGTGGCCATTTCCCCCCTGCGCGTAATCAACGTCGAAAAGGACAAGGGAGTCGCTCCACCTCCTCCCCTCGGCGGGGCACTGCTGTCTCTCGGCCGCCTCTTGAACCCCGTCCCACCATCTCTGCCTCTCTTCATAGCCCCTCCACTGCCATCTTTCATTATCAATGCGACTCCAATTTCCCCCTGGTTATTGCTATTGTCTCTGTTTCTTTCAAAGAAATCCCTAAGGCTCTTCATGACCCCCCTCTGTCAATGCATCCGGTCAATCTGCAGACTCCCCCTTCTGTTTCGCGAGCCCCTTAACCCGTTGGAAAAGGATCTTCCCACAAAGCTAGGGATTGCAGCTCGAATATTCTACAGGACTTTGGCATGCAGGTTGGAGGTTGTAATGCTGATGGAGATGCATTTCAAAGCGGTCTGGGCCATAACGATGAAGATGTTGGCTGATACAGAATTGAAGAAGAATCGCCCTCGGGAGACTATGGACTCTAGCGTCTCTATCTTTGTCCAAGTAATTCTGCTTAGTCTCTATGATTTTTTTGCTGTTTTTGGTCTCTACAGGTTTTGGTATGTCAATGCTGAGGGCCTCTGTCGAGGCAGTGTTAGAATTTCGTTCGGGTCGATTTCCCCTTATGGGCGGCCCAGGTTCTTGTTTGGTTCTGGTATGTCAAGGCTGGTTTCCTCTATTGAGGCAGCTCTCAAACGATGCTCGGGCCGGTTTCCCCTCGAGGGCGGTTCATTTTTTGTTATCTTGATGACTGAATGCCTCTGAAGGCCATGAACTCACTGTATCATATGTTTCACTAATAGATTTAAATTTACCTAGAAAAAA